>BDIU01000389.1:0-67822 GCA_002118135.1 Trebouxia sp. TZW2008
CACTTCTGGTGTGTCTACACACGGCCTTCTCGGAATAACGCTCAAGCTCTGCTGTGCAAGTATTTCAGCACGTTACAGTGATGTAACAGAGTTACGTCTTTAGATCCAGGAATTAACATGTCGGCACTTAGATTCGGACTTTTGAGCACAAGAAAGGTGCTAAGAGCTTAAGTTCGGGTCCTCTCCACGAAATAGTCGTGGGTTCGAATCCGGTATGTTACAGTGCAGCATTCAATTGCAATGCCAATTTTTGAGACCTATGCAATGCTCAGGCATGACCTACAGATACAATAACCTCTCTTTATAAGGACACTTGATGTCAAGATCGATGCAAGGACAATGCAGCTGGGAAAAAGCACTGCATTCTGACTACAGTGTTACTTTTGAGTAACGGCAGCTCGATATCGACATCGATGTAAAGACAACTTTCTTGGTAACCAACCCGGCTCTATTCCCGGGCTGCCTCTTTAGACAGAGGCTCCCGCTATGACGCCTGACGGCATAGACTTCTTTTTCTTTTCTTTTCTTTTTTCTGACACAGGCTAGGGCTATGGGTCATGTCCAGACGCTCTTCAATGTCTTTTTGAATGAAAACTTGAAAGGGCCCTTTGATGCAAAGGGCGCGAAGGACGGCCCATGCAATTACTCTCAAGTCTGTATAGATCAAGCGTCTGCAGGCCTGCGCAAGCGTTGTGAGAAGGCAGTATTTCAAGCAGGCACTGTCGAAGCGTACATGGCGAAGCTATTAGCCTAAATGCTCTGTAACATGCCAATTGAATAAATTGCTGCAGACTTTGTCACAAGATCAAGCCCTGCTTGAAAGGTCTCGCAAGGAGTGTCTAGATTCGTCACGGCGTCGGGCAGACCAGCGCACGTTACACGCACTTTCTGACTCATCTCGCCAAAGCGGCGCCCTTTGTTTCCTCAAAGGTTCGATACTTGCGGGCAGGCCTGCTGCAGGCATAGGTGGTCTCCGCGCACAATCGGCTTCGATCCTGCCCCGTTATTTTGTCAAAAGACCAGGTACATCTGTCAAGTAAGTAAGCCTCATGCAGAGACAGCCTGACGCAAGGCATCTTTTGATTTGCCTGTGGAAAAGTGTCTTATCATGGGAGTGCAGGGACATCTGAAGGACCTGGCCAGCAGCATTGATAAGATTCACCCACATGCAACAAGCAAGCAAGTGGTCACAGCTCTCCCCTAATCTGTGGGCCTCCATCTTTAAAAGCCTGAAAGATTGCTCGTGGGATGTTGGTGATCAATACATTGTGGGGCAGCAAGCCAATCTGTGGACATTCCCACGCTTGCGCCTGGTTTGCCAAACTTGCAACAGGGCATTTGCAGAGAATGACCATTTGTGGAGCAATGTTTTGATCAGCGACTCTTTTCAAAGCTCCCATCTTGCCGAGGTTGCAACATGGATCCGGTGCCATCGGACGTCAATCACAAACCTGAAAGTGGATTTGGGGAGTCCTTGGCTGGAGGCCCTGCTCATTGCCTTGCAGTTCTCTGATTCTCGCCTGGCAGTGCTGCACACTTACGGCCCACTTGACGACACAGCAGTGTCCTTGTTATCAGCGTTCCGGAACATAACAAACTGTGTGCTTGAGAAGCCTTCTGAGCACTGGGAGGATCATAGAGACTATGACGACGAAATTATTGAGTTGGATCCCTTGCAAGCATTGCCAAATTTGGCTTATCTGGAGCTCGCCTACGGGAGTTTCTGTGGTCTTGAGGCCGCAGCACATTTGACAGCCCTGAGCCTGTTCAATGCAGTTGCTGATTGTGAGCAGGACTGCGCATTTGTTACATCGCTCAAAAAGATTGAGCTGACCCATTCCAGCATTCCAAGGTTTCATCAGCAAGGTGTGACAGCGTGCCCATACTTGGAAACCCTCATATGTTATGAAAGCTGCATTGGTGCTGTGGATGTCTCTGCTGATTTTAGCTGCTGCGACTACCTTGAGGATGGGTCTCCATGCAAATTCTTGAAAACCCCACACGACATGAGGATGCTGCAAGAGCTTGCTGAGTTGCAGTTGGGGTATTCTGGCAAGCTTGTGGTTGAAGACTCTGTACTTTGGGAATTTGACTGGCTGTCACAGTTGCCATGCCTTCAGGTTTTGAACGTGACTGCTCAGTCTGCAAAATTTCCTGAATGCTTGAGTGTCATGACAAGGCTCGAGACTCTGAAACTAGACATAGCAGATGAAACAGGTTCAGACCGCCCCCTTGGAAATGGCAGATTCACACTAGAGTTTGAATGGCATCACTTGGTTTCATTGCAATCTGTAGAATTGACCGGTGCAGACCTCATAGCTCAAGACATGAGGAGTCTGGCATCAGTCAAGAGCCTAAGGCAAGTCCTGCTTCACAGCATTGTGCCTATTGATGAGCCCACAGCTGTGGAGGTTGCCCAGCTAGCTTTTGATTTAGGCCGCGATAGGCATGATGTCTATGCTACATTTACCTATACGTCATTCTGAATTCGCTCATAAATAGCATAGATCTGGCTGCACAAACTTTGTTGTGTAAGCGTAGATGATGTCAACCTTTAAGGCACTGTTGCCATGCTATTTCTGTTCAGTGTACAGGACATTGACTTAAGGCACTTTACCATCAGCGTCTTGAAGATAGTGTACAGTCGAGCAATTTGTAGAGAAGGGATGGCTTGTGGTCTTGCGTGGACACAACGCATTCTGCAAACACGTATAGCACATTGCTATGCACAGCAATCTACGTGACTTGTACACAAACCGTCACTAAAATCAGGTGTTTGCTTGGCTAACGGCTCGTTTTACAGACAATTAATATGGAAGCAATCGTTGCTTCGACATTGCACTGAAATTTCCAACACTAGCAGCGCCAGCTCTCATGAGATCAATCAACGCTGTTCAAATGGCACAACTGATATAGATTTGCAACTCAACAAAAAGCAGATCCTCAAGCATTGACTCGATTCAGCTCTAGGACATGAAGAGCACATCATGCTTCTTGTCAAGAGACTGTCTCGTGATGCTATCCACAAGCATGGTCCGGCTGTGAACTGACAAACCAGATGCAAATCTGCCTTTTGCCCAAGCCTTCTCTTTGCTGACATCTTTCTCATTGGCTATACACAGCCACTGTGCTGATGCCCCTTCAGAAACTTTGCTTGGAGGCTTTGTTGCAACAACTCCACCAGCATGCTTGACCAAGGCCTTAATGTTGCCACCCTTGTCAGTCTCAGCAGCAAGCATGCCTGCAGTTCAACCACCCTTGAGCTTAGATGGCTGTCAGGAATGGATCCTGCGTGGCGCTCTACACAACGTCATGCACAAGCGGGAGGAAGCAGCGGCGCTTTGTCTTTGGCAGCACTGAAAAGTCATTGGCACGTCAATAAGCAGTCATGTTCACATTGCCCCACGCACTGACGGTTAGCACGTAAAGCTGAGCCTTGACCAGGACCAGATACTGTTTGTGAAGAGGCTGGTGTTGTCCCGTCGTTGCAGTAGGTGCCTGTCTGGGACAGGCAAGGCATACCTGGCATGAAGAAGACGAGCATGCTGGTGAGCAGCAAGTGGTGCTGTGCATGCTGGGACGGTGTGCACATTTCAAACCCATTCTTCCAGTGTCGACACAAGACAAGCCAGAACACACCTGGTGTGAAGAAGATATGCATGGCAGTCAGCAGCAAGTGGTGCTGGGCACGCTGGTAAGAGGTACGCATGTCAAACCCAAACTTCTTATGTGCTGCAGCATCGTCCAACAAATGGTCTACGGGGTCAACGAAAGACTGGGAGCGTCCACATGCCTCTACCCAGCTATCACTCACAATAGGCCGACCTGCATTGCATGCCCCATGTCACAAGGCCTGAAGACAAACTTCTGCTGCAGCTGAATTGAAACAGCTTCGCCTTATGCCACTCTCCATGGGATGCACAACCAGCTGTGCTTCAAATCAGGCCAATCTGCATAGCATGCATAGATGGACAGCAGCGTCAACGAAAGACTGGCACCGCTCACACTCCCCTCCCAGCTACCACTCACAAACGACCGATCTGCATTGCGTGCATCAGCTCCACATAAATGAGAGTTTGGATGCCCAAAATCATGAGTGTCTGCTGAAGCTGAGTCAAAAAACATTGCTTCGGGCTGTTTTGCAAGAGAAGCCAGCTGTCCTCCACATGTGGTCAAGCCGCAGAGCATGCAGAATGTCAGCAGGCATCAGGATGCAGATGTCTGCTGCAATTACGTACGAACAGCTTTGCCTTGTGCTGGTGTTTAGCAGAACCACACTGTGCCCAAAGTTTCAGCAGTTGATGATGTGCGTGTGCAGAACAGTGTCATGCAGCCAACATGACCAGATAGGCCACATAGCAGAGGTGTGCATTCACATGAGGTCACAGTCTGACTCAAAACAACAGGTTTAAAGAAAAGAAGTCAGCCATTGATTTGACAAAGCACACTAGCAGGCTGGCACACAAAGGGCTCAAGACTGACTCACAGTGACATCATTGCAGAAGAGAATCAGCGAATGACTAGACAGAGCTCAAAAGCAGGCTGGCAGACATAAGGGCCCTGATGCAGGGCTCAGGCCAGAGCATCACCACATGTAATACTTGATAGGAAATATGTCATAGGCCATCTGCAAGTGTATATATCACTAAAAAACAAGCAGTGTTTGTGAGATGCACAGTATGTTGGCGCCAATATGTCATGCACAATACGTAACATTTGGAAAGTATCAATCACTGAAATGAAGGGTATGATGATGTCCTGCATGGTATCATCTGTTTCAAGCTGCAAAGATTTGCGACAGCTGGTCAACCCCTTCAATGAGATTGAGGGCTGAGCGCACCAGCAGCAAGAGCAATGAGGGCGTTGATGGACTTCTTGAAGCCGCGGTCTGTCTGCCCAGCAGATGTGGGTTGCAAGGTGACAAAGTGGGTGAAGTCAGGACCCTCCTGATCCTCAACGGCGCCCCCCAGCCGCTTTATGATCTTAGTCAACCTGGCCCTCTTGGCTTTGTCTATGTTGGTGCTGTACAGCACCCTCACCTGCCTGCAAGCAACGAAGCAGTTGTGACAAAAGTCTCAGGCAAAATTGCAAGCCAGATGAGATGTGCAAGCAGGAGCAAGGCTGCATGTTGGCCACACTTTTCAATAAGCGTGCAAATTACTTTCTGCAAAATGCAGAGTTGGCATTGCAGCCTGCCATGAATGCACTCGACACAATGCTTTTGCATTGCTTGTGCAATGTTCTGCATCCGAATGAGCTGCCAGGTCTTTCAGTATATCAGTAGCACCTCAAAATTGCTGATGCAAAAGCGCCCTGGTATTGTGTAGCAGCAGAGCTTTGTCTCACTCAACATGACTCTGCTTGACTCACTTGGGTGCTGAAGACTTCCTGGCTGCCTTGACATGATCAGCAGGGCCTGCCTCTTCAACTTCTTCATCATCATCAGTCATCTGCTGCCGGCTGCGCTTGCCAGTGCCCTTACCAGGGCTTTTGCCCTTGGACCCAGAGCTGCTGCCAGCAGCCCTGGCAGCTGCTGCCTGTCTGCCATCATTGTGGTCTTCTTGTGCCTCAGCTGTTGCAGCACCCTGTGTGCGTTCTGGCCGCACTAGGGCTTTGTCACCAGGCTTGTTCTGTCCAGCCCTGCTTGCTGGGGCAGATTGCCGCCTTCCTGAAGCTGCTTTGACATCTGATCCTGAAGCTTCATCAGCAGCTGCATGGGAAGCTGCTTGAGAAGCTCTCCTGGTGGCTCCTCTGCCAGAGCTTGGTGCTGGTAAAGCTTCTGGTACAGCTGCTGACTTCCGCTTGCCTCTGCTGCTGATAGCAGCTGCCGACGCGGTTTCCTCAGCAGCTGACACTGCAGCAGACTTGCGCTTGCCTGCTCTACCTTTCACAGCTGCTGCTGGTTCTTGGTTGCCATCCTCAGCGTGCACCTCTTCATCACCAGCAGACAACGCAGCAGCAGCATCTGAATCTGCAGGCTGACTGTCAGCGACCACAGCGCTTTGCTGCTCAGCCTGTTCTGCAGCTGAAGTGCCTGACCCATCAACCTGAGCTTCACTGTCCTTTGCCTGTGAGGCTTGTGCCTGTCTGCCAGTGCTTCTGCGCTGAGCAGGCGGCTCAGCAACAGCAGCAGCCTTGTCTTGATCATCAGTCTCTGCTGCAGCTGAAGCGCTTGGCTCATCAGCCTGAGCTTTGTCTTCCTTTGTCTTTGAGACTTGTGTTTGCTTGACACTGTTTTTGCGCTTGGCTAGCGGCTCAGCGGCTGTGTCATGGTCATCATTGTCTGCGGCAGCTGAGGCTCTGGATAACCTGCTCTTGCTTCTGTCCCGCTTGCCAGCAATAGCCTGCTTCTGCTGCTGCGGTGCATCTCCCTGCTGTGAAGCGGCACTTTGCTGTGACGGTAAACTAGTATCTGCCTCTGTCCCGCCATCCACCTTATCAGTACGAGCAGTTCCAGCTGATGCTTCCTGAAGAGCGTCAGCAGACTTGCTGTCTTTGGCTCGATTTGTGGCAGTTGCTTTGCCCTTTGCTGAGGATCTGCGCTTTGGTTCTGCTTGCCTGCCTGTTGACCGCCTAGCAGGCTCTTGACTAACAGGACCTTCAGTGAGTGCTTCTGCAGCCGCCAAAGCAGCTTCTGAGAGAGCTGGCGCTGCTGGTGCATTAGTGTTTTTGCTGTGCCTGCCCTTCTTAGTTGGCTGCAGTCGAGGGACTGCATCTTCATCAGCTTCAGTAGTAGTGTTGTCTTCCTCTGGAGAAGCACTGCGACTGAGGGCCTCCAAAGCGCCTGCTGCAGCCTGCGTGGCATGATGCATGTTTGCAGATGCAACGACGGGTTTTGCCAGGTGTCCCACTGACATGCAAAGACCAAAGACAAGTTGTGACAAGTTTTTCACCTTCTCGAATTTGGGTGACGGCAATCCAGCATGCTCTTCCTGCCTTGCTGGTTGAATCAAGCTCAGGCTGGTAATGACACAGAGATGCTGTGTTGACAATGCAATGCAGCATGCCTCTAGGCAGGCCATGAGACAGCGGTGACCTCATAACAGGATTCCAGTCATGCAAGCCTTGAGTACGGTTGTTTGTTTTGAGGAGCTTCTGCAGCTGTGCGGCCTGTGTCAATTATGATCTCTGTCTCAGAGACCCAACAGGGAACCATACAGACAACCTTAAGTTGCACACTCTTGCAACAACATCTATAATATCTACATGAAAGAAGCCTTGCTTGCGTCAGATGTATGCACCAATAGTCACATGGACGCGGTCTGTTAGTCTGCAGTTTCCAGTCGCAATGCCAATTTCTGAGAGCGGTACAATGCCCATGCTGTGGTGTCCATGCATGGTCAGCGGATACCACACACCTGAGTTGCTGACCCATCAAAGGGACCAGCTTCATCCCCAGAAGGTCCATCTGCTGCTGCAGCTTCTTGCTCAGCTGCTGCAGCAGCTTCAGCCTTGGCTTTCTGGCGCTTGCTGACCCGGACTGCTGGCTGAGAGGGCTCTTCTTCTTTGCTTTCAGAGCGCTGTCTCTTGGCCCCACGTGCTGTTGTCTGCATGCATCGTTTTTCACTCAACCCTCAGTAATGCGGCAATACTCTCAAGACTCCTTGACACATGTTAAGTCAGGACCATGTTCTGTACTTAAGGGCCCCCAAAGGTCGGACGCTGCTGGCCAAGCATGGTGTATTTCTGCTTGCTGAGGCAATATCTTGGGAGACTCTTTATGAGCTCAACTTTGTAGGGTTTACCAATAGCAGATGCTGCCTGTCAACAGTTTTTTGCCAATGCCAGTCGTGCAGGTCAAGCAGTGTGCAGTGCAGGGCAGCAGATGCACAGATGCTTCTACATACAAAGTAATGTGTAAGCCTGAACTAGCTACAATGCCAATGTCATGCGGCAGGTCATCAATGGGATGAAGTGCCAGGAGGTCAACACTCACCCGGCCCCTGCCCCTGCCCCTACCCCTACCCCTAGCTGCAACCCTCCGCCCTCTGTCCTCACAAACTGTGTCTGAAGCCACCTTCTCGCTGTCATCAATGCCACCTTGCTTGTCTCCTTGCTCAGAAGGCACAGCAGCATCTGGCATACTGGCATCTCCTGTGTCTACTGCTGCTTCTGCTCCTTTTGATGCTGCGCCTGCTTCATCTGCTGCGGCTGATGCCGCTTCTTCTTCTTCTGCTGTTGCTGATCCTGCCTCTTCCTCTTCTGCTGCCTTGGTGGATGCATGAGTAGCAGAGGTGCCAGCTGCTGCCTGACCTGTTTCTCTGACAAGTTTGTCATCTGCTGCAGGCTTCGCCTCACTTGTTGCCGCACCTGCATAAGCACAGCAGCATGTTTCGGGACAGAAGATCAACAAGAGGCACTGAGCCACCAAGCACCAACATCACTTAATAAAAAAGAGGCACAGCGTCTGCCAACAGCACCAATGGGTACAGCAAAACAGCTGGTGAGTGAACAGCAGCAACAGCTAAAGAAGAAGTGCTGCAACGCTTGTCAGCAGCTTCAAAAAAGTGCCGCAGAGCTTATCAGCAGCAGCAATGGATGAAGAAGTACAGTAGGGATGCCCGGCAGCATCAGATAGCAAGGAAGAAGTGCTGGCGGGCTTGTCAGCAGCAGCACAAGTTGAAGAAGAAGAACTGTCGGGCTCACCAGCAGCAGCAGCATCAGGTGAAGAAGAAAGGGCAGCGGGGTCAGCCTGGGTGGATGGAAAGAAGGCAGCCAGGTCGCCAACTGCTGCCATAGCTGCATTGATGTCTTCAGAGTCTGGGGCCTGGGTGGGTCCAGGCCCCCCACCCATGGGGGTACCCCTTGTGCGCCAGGGGGAAACCTTGTCTGCCACATGCTGCACACGCAATCATGCTTTGTCTTTGACTTTTTCAAGATGCGACACGCAACATTGTTGTGCCTTTGTTTATTGACAGGCAGAAATTGCAAGATTTCGACATGGAGAAATGAGGTGACAAGCTCTGTGGTCGTTATGTCTTGTACACGAGGCCCTCATACTGACCTGGCAATTTGTACATGATGTGCTGTGATGACTTGTGACAAGCCAAAATGGCGCACAATGAGCAACTTTGAATATGTGGAATCAGTTGAGCATCCTGCTGCAGCATTCACATACGCAAACAGAAGACCACACATGCATGCCTGCCAACTGTCATGTGAGAGATACAGCGCAAGCGTACCACGCTGGGCTTTGCAAACGTTCACACTGGCTGTGCTGCTCGAGATGCAGCTTGTTCAGCTTTATCTGCGACATGTTGGGTCCTCTTGAGACAAAGATAACATGAGAGAGACAGCGTAAGCTTACCATGCTGGGCTTTGCAGCCGCTTGTGCTGGCTGTGCTACTTTGGGTGCAGCCTGTTCAGCTTCTACAGCAGCAGGTTGCGCCCTGGGAGGCGAGGCTGAAGGCAAGTTGCTGTCAGGCTGAGGCTTATTTGGTGAGGTTTGGGGTGGGTCACTGTCAGGGTGGGCCTTTTTGGCCTTCCAGGCAGCTGGCAGGGCTCTGCCACCAGCCCTTGGGGCGGTTGCCCCAGCAGCAGCTGCCTTTGCAGGCGCAGGCACAGCTTGTGCAGCCACTGCAGCGATGTCATCTGCTTTTGCAGGTCCAGCAGCAATAGAAGCTTCTGGCAGTGCTGCCTTCCCATCCTGTGGCTCAGATGCTGCTGATGCTGTTGCTGACTTTGCTGTCCTGTTGACATCGGTGTGTGCAACATTTGCAGGGTGTGCAGCTTTTGACTCAAGGACTGTCCTCTTGGTGTCTGCAGATTTTGCAGCGTGTGCTGACTGAGGCACTGCCCTCTTGCCTCCTGTCTTGGCAGACTGTGCAGGTTGCTCAAGCTCTGGATCAGTCACATCCAGAGTAGCAGACTCTGGGAATGCAAATGCACCGGTATACATGCCCTCCTGAGCATTGGCAGGGGCCAGGCCTGTTCCCCGCCTGCCCTGCCTGGTATGGCCCCTGCTGGGAGAGGCCACTTTCTCAGCTGCTGGCGGCAATTGTGGCTTTGGGATTTCGCTCTGATCCCCATCTGCTTGTGAGTCCTGAGTCTCGTCGCTGTCTGATACGTATCCTGCAGGCGCAGGAGCCTGCTGCACAGCGGCTGGCCCTAGGGCTGATGCCAGTGGCCCTGCCCCTGCCCGTTGGCTGGGGCCGTCAGAGTCTGGCAAGGAGGCAGGCGGCATCCAGACGCTATCATCATCGTCATGACCAAGCACAGAGTCCAACAGTGCGCTGTGAGCTGAATCTCCTGCACCACCTGCTGCCCCTTGAGCACCCTTTCCTGCAGCTTCTGCAGCCGTTGATGCCAGATGTTGCTGCCGTGTATGTGCAACAGCTGGAGGATCAGCTTGGGCATGGCTTGGTTGATGACTGTGACCACTGCTTGGTTGCTGAGCTGCTGTACCAATCCCATGGGGGTCAGGGTGGGGCTTGGGGGGTCCGTGAGGGTGGGCTGCATGCTGAGACCCTGACGGCTGTGATGGCAGGTGCAGCACAGCATCTGCTGCTGGCCGACTGATAGGTAGACTGCCTGACTTGTCAGCATTGACAGCTCCTGCCTGGTGAGCACTGGCAGCAGCACTGGGAGCAGTGCTACCTGCAGCTGTTGCTTTTTGGGCTTGGCTGATGGGTGCCAGACTGGGCATTGCAGCAGGAAACGGGGCAGAGGAGGGCAGAACAGAGGCCTGTGTTGGTTGAGCCCCTGTCATTGCCTCAGCAGCTGCAGTGGCAAGGGCAGTGCCTGATGGCGCGCTTGGCAAGCTGCCCATTGGGAGGGGCAGTGGGCCCTCTGGAAGGACAAGCTGAGTGGGCTCTCCCACTAGCTGAGTAGGCTCAATTGGCTGCCCAATGGGAAAGCCACTGGGCTGAGTCTCTGGCAACAGGCTTGCTGCTGGGGCTTGCGCTGCTCCCCCAGCAAGCACTGTCTCAAAAGGCGACTGTGCATGGCTGGTGCTTGGAGGTTTGCTGCTGGTCCTTTCAGTGGCTGGGTCTGCATTGCCTGTTGGGTCGTCCCATGGAAGAGTGATGTCATTGTCTACTGGGGGCAATGGGTTGGCTGAGACATGATCAGCAGCAACGGTCAGGTCTGGTGTAGGGGAGCGCTGAACAGCACTTGCAGGCTGTGCTGCGTGATGATGGCCACTCTGATGCAAGCTGGCTTGCGCTTCTGAGCCTGTGCCAGCCTGCAGGGCAGATTGGTATTTCTGACTTTGGTATGCTCAGGCGTCAGCTGCACTAAGGCAGCTGTGATGAGCACTTGTCACTATGCTGCTGCAGACAGGCGGACTCAGGCAACACTAGCATCAGCTAAATAGTGAGAAAGAAACAATGTTTGATGCGCACGTGCACCCATAACAGCATTGACGGTAACCAAGCTGCCAGAAATGACACAAGACAAGAGGCAAATGGCAGCAGTGGCTCACCTGCTCATGAACAGCGCCGTATGAAATGGTGGTGTCAACTGTGCCAAACCTCAGCTTGTCTCCTGACAGCACAGAGTAGCGGTCTCCTCTGGACTGTAAGACTGTAAGGCCTCCTGCTCTGCCCAGCATGGTCTGCAAACAGGCTGCACAGCTTGCGTATCTCTTTGACAATAGCTGAAGACCAATGTCGTTATGGTGATGCTCAGAGCAAGCTTGGTCTGGCAAGACAGATGTGCGCTGCATGCATCTAACACCTGTGCTGCATTGTGAAACAATCATCACAGCTGTGAGTCTCTGGTTTACGAGGGCTTAGCCAGCAAAAACCTTGAGAAGCTTAGAATGCTACCTACTTTGTTCCTGCTGCCCAAGTCCTTGATCCAGCAGACAGCTCCTGAGCTTTCCAGGACTGCAAGCAGTGCCACAGTCAGCAGTTGAGACCCAAATGCAGCAAACAGGCAAAGTCGATTGAGCTTGTATACTTACATATTGCCGCATGCTTGGAAGAGATGCTGGCGTTTTGGATGAAGATTCCTGTATCAATGATCAGACTTGTCAGACGAAAAGGGAAACTGCAGCATTGTATGCTGTGCGCAAGGGGTCTGCACGTTCGCACCGTGCACTGGCAAGCCAGCATACTCTGCTTTCCAGGTCTCTAGCATGTCATGGTCAGCTGTTTGACTGCCCCCGCCTCGTCCGATCAGATTCACTCCTGCACGTTCCGTGATTGCAAGGTGAGCATCAGACCGCAGCGACGACACTGTCCTCGAGGCTGAAACGACATGAAGTCCACCATGATTGTAGTAGCCATCATGGTGGACTGCATGTCCTGATCACCTAGGTCCCTTGTGGGCCTAGCTCAGTGGTTGAGACTTGCGTTTGACTGATTTCCAGAACTTACCAAGGTACAGTGAGAACAAGTCTGCAGAGTCAGAACCTGCTTTCAAGTTGCCAACAGCCTGAAAACGAGGGACGAATGTTTACTTGCAGACCTTGCTATTGAGTTGAGAGCAGGGCTGGGGCAGGCCTACCTGGTCAGAAGCTATTTCTGCAGTGCTGACATCCTCTACCATGGGGTAGTCAGCAAAGTCTATTGCCTGTGTCTCGTCCATGGCCAGGAATGCAGTGCGAACGTGCTTCGAGCACAAGTCGCAAATCAACGTAGAGCTCGCTGTGGAAGCGCAGCACCGCTTGTACTGTTCATAAAACTAGCTACCGAGTCAGGCAGAGCGTAAAGTAAGAAAGCCTGACGCTGCGCCAGAACAACTCGGGTGAGGTTGGCGCGTCAGGCGACACCGACATGCTGTCATACTGCAGGCAGCCCTTCCGGGATCTGGGTCAAACCTGCAGCTGAACTCAAGTGCTCTGCAGAGCAATGAATGAGTCATGACTCGATTGACATGTCAAAGACGAACGACATTCGTTTACGAAGCTTGCGCTTAGAAGCAGAGTTGACCGGACATATTTGCGCTGTCTACAGATAAATCAAGGGGTCGCACGTTTCTGTCATCGGTCGTGCAGGCCATATTATCTGATCAATTGATGTCTTGCCATATTCTTCGCAGCTGACACTTCTCAACATGTCGACTGCCTCTGAAGGATCACGCTTAGGGAAGCTCTTGACGCTGCTTGAGAGTGAGTTCCTGACGTGACGCGCTCTCCAGACATATTCTCGCGTGTTTCAAAGATTGTTCAGCGCCTTCATCTGACCGTATTCCCTGGGCTTTTGCAGCGGGTGGCAGTCTCGACATTCGCAAAGCTGCCGCGGAGCAAGTTGCGAACATCGCACAAAATCATCCTGCGCAGCTCCCTTCTTTGCTGAGACATGTGTGTTACTCGCAATGCTCATGCGTCTGCTTGACATTCCTTATGTCCGCAATCCGACGAAAACCTCACTGCCTGTGCAGATCCGTCGTTGCTTGCGTAACAAGCAATGGGATACTAGAATCGCTGCCTCAACATGCCTTGGTCGAATGGCAGCTCACTTTCAGCACCACACGGCATCTTCCCTTGCACAACAGGCAGAGTCTAAACCCCTGAACATGCAAATCAAACTGGAGGGCAGTGAAGCCTCTGCTGGCTCAATGACATTTAGCAACTTTGACATCAGCCAGGTTTTGCAGCAAGGCACTGTCCTTGTGGCATCTGCAGGGCAGGTGGGGGTCATGACATGCATGACAGTGATGCACTGCAGAAGTGTCTGATCATCTGCACTACAACAGTCTGAGCCAATGCATAAGGACTGTAAGCTTCCATCTGCTGACTGCAATCAATACCATGTTTTCATGGCATGTCAGGAGTATGACGCTGCTGTGGAAGAAGGCACAAGAGCAGAGCAGCTTGTCAGGCAGCAGAAAAGGCTAAAGCAAAGGTGAAGAATGCTGCTGCTCTCTTGCTGTTCAGATGCGTTTGTGGTCAATCTTGACTTCATCATATATAAGGGCACACGCTCACAGCGTAATTGCTATACCAACAAGGCATTGCCTAGGTGCAGTCATACCAATTAAAGTCCCATCCATCACAGTCTTGTTGGCTGGCTCATATTGCAACCCCGCTCCTCCTTAGGCATCCTGCTTGTTCAGCATTGATGTATTGCAGCAAGGCCTGTCTCCTTTGCACTGCAGGTTGGGACTGGGCGGCAAGATGGAAGAGCTGATGGACACCAGCCAGCTTGTTTCAGACGCAGATTTCCTGTCAAGCTCCCAGGCCCCTGCAAAGGCTAATGGCAAGGGCGCTTCAGACCTACTGTCAGACATGTCAGGTCTGCAGCTTCTCCACCAGCAATCCTCTGCCAACTTGACAATCTCCTTTTGTTTCCATTGAGTAGTGATACCAATCTGTTTTGTCCTGTCTCTTGGGGGTCTGTTCTGGCAGTAATTCATTATGAGCCAGAAACGCTTGCATGCTTGTTGAACGCAGGGCCCTGATGCCGCTGGTTTCGTCTCATAAGGCTGTCTCATTCATGCTAAGTCGTATGGTTGAGGCAGCCTACTGCTTTAATGCTGTGATAAGCTCCTTCAGGTCATGTCATTACACATCAGCAGCGCAGTGCAAGGTATCCTGCTCAACAAAGCAGGCAGCTTCTCATTTGCTTCATGATGCTGATACCACCAATGCATGTTGTCAAGCATTGCACATCAGGTAAACAAGCTTCAAACTCGGGATCCACAATGTGGCATACAATGTGGCATGGCTTATTGTTGGGCATGTGCAGGCCTGAGTTCTAGGGAACGCAATCTGCTGAAGCGTAAGTCCAGGGCCCTCAACCGGTCTGGCTCCACAGAGGGCTCCGGCAAGCGGCCTAAGACTAGCAATACAGCAGCAGACGCAGCCGCTGAGCAAGCTGAAGCAGAAGAGGATGGGCAAGAGTGGCAAGCGGTGGCAGCAGGGCAGTGGCCCTTCCAAGTGCTGTGTGACCAGATGTGCATTGATGTCCTGGACCCTGTATGGGAGGTCAGTCACAGCACGACCTGCTAGCACTCTATTGCCTGGCTTGCACACCTGCTGAGAATATTGGGCAACAAAGGATAGCATTTCAATGTTTGCACCATGCTGCAAACTCTGCTTCAACATTCAGCATTCCCAGCCCGTTGAAAACATCCTTTTGCACAATGACGTTTAGCACATTGCTTAAGACAAGCATTTGGCATTGTACATATCAGCGAGTACAGTCCGGCCTTCTTGCTTCCACTGTCGTTTGCAGGTTGCTGCAAAGGCATGCCAATGACAGCATTTTGTCTTGAAGCTTGTGGATTTGCTTGCGATTAAGTGCAGCATTGCTTTGTTGCTGTGTAGACACGGCATGGAGCAGCGTCGGCCCTGAGGGAGGTGCTGCGCCACCAGGCAGAGTCAGCTGCTGTGCTCGCCCCTGTCAGTCCTGACCCCACAGGTTAGCAATTGCACAGCTCAGATGCGTTTTATATAGCTTGATCTACAGACCAACTCATACCTTATATTGCAGCAATTTCTGACGTTTGCACAGCCCTGGTGTTAGTGCTATGTTGCAGACCACACCGCATCAGGGGGATCTTTGAGTGAGATCCCACAGGCAGGACCACTTGCCTTGCAAGCCTGCAGAGTGTGCTGCCTGCTGAGCATGCCTACCAGCTGTCTGAGCAGGTAGAATAGATGACAACAGTTGTGATGTTTTGTCAGATGGGCTGTCTGCTGGCTGCTTGCTGAGTATGATCACCCACTATCAGGTTGATTGCTTGACTCAGCTGATGACTTCAATGACATTGTCTGCCAGCTGTCTCTATAAACTGGAACAGGACTGCCCAATTCTTCGTTGGCTCATGACCTGTGTTGTCTCATGGGTGCAATATATTCCAACAGCATTTGTACCAACCTGTATGCTTTGGTCTGTATCCACAGCTGTCAGCCTCCTCAACTATGCTGAGCGCACACTGAGGCAGTCCTGTTGCAAGTCGTGAGTCATACAGAGGCAGCACTGCGTCTCAAGGCAACTTCGTTACAAGGAGTGTGAGTCAAGTCTGACCATCACATGTATCATGGTACGAACCTGTGGGCTTCCCTCTGTGTGCTTTGCTGTCAGGCTCCTGTGCTGAGCTCAGTACAAACAGAGGCAGGATTGTGCCTCAAGGCACTTGTTTCAACAGGAGGAAGTCATGTCTCAGCATGGAATGGGCTATGGCGCAGGATGGGCGGCTCCTGGAAAGGAGGGGCGCCTGCATCTGCAGGGGGTCAGTCAAGATTCACCATGACCAAGGCAGCGCTGTAACAAAACACAGAGCACTTTTCACCCATATCTGGGTTGTGGTACAGGTTGGGCAGCTCTTGCAGGGAGCAGTACAATGGTAGCATTCCTCAAGGCTATTCTGTGACAAGGACATGGTGAAACGTCACATTGCCCATGGATGTGATACAGGCTGGGCAGCTCCTGGAGGAGAGGGGCACCTGCATCTGCAGGGGGTCATCCCTACAGATGTGGGCACAGCCTGCCACAGCAATCAGCAATGGCTAGAAGACTGCACCATCCGTCTGCTGTGTGTGCTGGCCCTTGACAGATTTGGAGACTTCACCTCAGATCAGGTGCAGCTCCCATGCTCCCTTGGTTGACTGTACAGCTGCTGACCTGATGAAACATCACTTGCCTTCTTACAATCATCTCTGTGGATGCTGGCGCCGACAAGGTCTGGACAGATATGCCAGTCTATTGTGTGCATGTGGGTTGCCTGTATCCTGTCTCAAGACAAGCTGGCATGCTCACTGCCATGCATGATTTGTGCGCAAGCAAGACTTTGAGGCACTGTCAGTGCAGTGTGGGAAGGACTGCAGTACAAGCCATAGCTAAAAAGCATGCGCTGATTGTGTCAGATTTGTGTCTTGCAGATTGTTGCGCCACTATGGGAGACAGCAGCCCAAGCATTTGGCACAGCTGTGCAACCGCTACCTATAGCCAAGGCATGCTTCACTGTGTGACACATATGCCTGCCTCAAAGCATGTTCTATTGTGTGACTCTGTGTCTGCCTGCAGGTTGTTGCCCCAGTGAGGGAGACAGCAGCTCAGGCAGTGGGTGCAACTGTGCAGCCGCTACCTGCAGCCAGAGTCTGCTGTGGATCGTGTACCTGCTTGCAGATTTTTGCACCAGTGAGTAGGACATGGATACTACAAGCAGCCCTGATCATGACTCTACAGCGTGCTCTAGTGTGTGAAGAGGCACAATCCGCCTGCACGCAGGTTGTTGCCCCAGTGAGGGAGATAGCAGCTCAGGCAGTAGGCACAGCTGTGCAGCCGCTACCTGTAGCCAAAGTCTGCTGTGGATCGTGTACCTGCTTGCAGGTTATTGCAGCAGTGAGTGAGACATGGAGGCTATTTGCAGCCCCAATCATGGCTTCACAGCAAGCTCTGTTGTGTGAAGAGACACAACCTGCTTGCATGCAGGTTGTTGCGCCAGTGCAGGAGAAAGCAGCTCAGGCAGTAGGCGCAGCTGTGCAACCGCTGCCTGTAGCCACAGTCTGCTGTGAAATGTTTGCCTGCTTGCAGGCGGTTTCAACAAAGAGCGAGACATGGAGGATACCTGCAGCCCCGATCATGACTTTACAGCAAGCCTAATGTGTGAAGAGGCACAACCCGCCTGCATGTAGGTTGTGGCCCCAGTGAGGGACACAGCAGCCCTGGCAGTAGGCGCAGCTGTGCAGCCCCACGCCATGATCCCAATGCATGCTAAACCTTGCAAGTAGACCTTGAACGCTTGCAGCAGCTCAAAGCAGACCCAGCAAAATGTGTCTGCTTGCAGGTGGTTGCCCCGGTAAGGGAGACTGCAGCTCAGGCAGTAGGTGCAGCTGTGCAGCCGCTGCCTGTAGCCAAAGCACAGACATTGCTGGCTCTGCTGCATCAGCTGGTGCAGCAGCAGCAGTGGGATGTGCGCCATGGCGGCCTGCTGGGCCTCAAGTACCTGCTGGCAGCACGCACTGATGCTGGCCACCACCTCATGCCTCAAGCCTTGCCCGCAGCCATGCTGGGTCTCAAGGTGCTAACCTGCCCTGTGACATGTGTCTGAATGCATGCGTTTAACTCAAGATGATACAGGGTCAGAAGTCATTGTTGCTGGGAACTCAGATGGCATTGCATGTGTGCAGAACCTGTTGTACAGAATGACGGGATAGCGGGCTGGCTGACTGTCGGTTGGTCAGTTTGTCTACGTGTATGTGTGTCTGCGGATCTGCGGGTCTGCCTGCCTGTCAGCATGACACGCTGCGCTTCTTCTGCTATGTCATGCATCCACAGAGTGACGGCCTATACCTGCCATCTCTCCTGTGGGATGCACAACACAGCAGCACGGTGCGCACCTGCCATGAGACATGCTTGATCTGGCTAGCTGGCTGCCTGCCTGCCTGCCTGCCTGCCTGCCAAGCAGTGAAGTGCGCAAATTGCGCGGCATTGCCTGTTGCTGCAGTCAAAGGACATGAGTGACAATGTTTAGGCAGTTGGTGCTGAAGCGTTGCTGCCTTTGACCCCAGGAGCTGGCAGACAATACATGCACGCAACAACCCAGTGTTGCAAATTGCATTACAGCTGCCATTTGCTGCTGCCACAGAACAGCAGTGCTAGTGAGCGCTCCGTGCCAGACAGGGCTGTTGTGCTAGCAAGCACTTCATGAGGTGCACAAATCATGTGATAGTTACCATTGGTTGGTGTCATAGGACAAGAGTGATGATGTGCGGGCAGTGGCTGCTGAGGCGCTGCTACCGCTGGCACAAGTGCTGGCAGCCAGCCCACCTCAGGCTCTGCATGACACCCTGTGGGACATCCTGCTTGAGGTGGAAGAGCTCAGCCCATCCACAGGTCAGCTTCCTTGCCCTTCGGTCATCACATTTGTGTTTCCAGTCGACATGATCAGCATGACATGCATTGAAGTCCTGCGTCAGCAAAGCTATGCATCTAATCAACATACCAGTTGCTTCCCAGTGCTGGAACGTGAAAGCATTACTCTTGCTTGCAATCCAGCACCAGGTCACTTTGATTGCCCTGTAGTCTTCACAGCCATGTCCCAACTGCTCTAAGCCAACAAAAGCTGCTTCTAGATCAGGTGTTACAGGGTTTTCCTTTAAGTGTCGCCTGTCTTGTTCTATTTGCCATGCTTAGCGCTGACTTAGTGTGGCAACTCAAGATACATTACCCCTGCTGACGTTCAAGCAATAAGTCAGGTGTCTCCCCGCTACATCACTCATTCAGCTGCATTCCCTGCTGTATGATGGATGCTGCACCAAGGTCAGTCATGTCATTGAGCCTCGGCTCAAGCAGCTACCAGCTGATGACCTTGATGCTGTGCACTTTGCTGGCCATTGTGTCTCATGCTTAAACACTTGTGTACAGGCCACATGTTTTGAATGAGCGCAACGGGATCAGTCTGAGTCGCGCCACATGCGTGGCGTGCAACCCCATATGCTACATGGTGTGTTGCAGGCAGTGTGCTGTACCTGCTGACAGTGGTCTTTGGCAGCTCCAAAGGCACAGGGAAGGATTCATTGAAGGGGCTGATGCCCCGGCTGTGGCCTCTGTTCAGGCATGCATTACCTAGAGTGCACTTGGCTACTGTCAACTGCATACAAGCCTTCCTGACAAGCAGCAGTCAAAGCCACACCTGGCTGACTGCATCTGTGCTGCAGGCAGCGTGCTCTACCTGTTGACGGTGGTCTTTGGCAGATCTGAAACCACAGGGAAGGATTCATTGGAGGGGCTGTTGCCCCGGCTGTGGCCCCTGTTCAGACATCCTTTGTCCAGAGTGCGCCTTGCTACTGTGGACTGCATACAAGCCTTCCTGACAAGCAGCAGCCAAGGCCACACCTGGCTGACTGCATCTGTGCTGCACACACTGTTCAGGTCGACTTTTCCCTGCCATGTCTGCTGTGAGCTGGCTTGATCTGCGCTGCATCAGGCTACTTGCAGTGAGTCTGACACAGGCTGTGCGTGTTGAAGCGCATGTCACGCCACTGTTGCACCTGCAACGCTTGCAATGGTCAGGAGCATGCCAAAGACAATGCTTGCACGCGTCCGTGTTGCCGTTGTACTCTGTTCCATTGCTCATGGTGATGCTTTTGCCTCAATTCAGGAGTGTTTGCAGTCTCATAAACGCTGGTCAATAGGCTGGATGGCCCAAAGACCTAGACAAGAAAGTCAACACAACTGAATGCACAATCCCACTTGTGCTGATACGTCTGCTCCACTTCACAGGCTAGTATTCCAGAACCTTCTCCTGGAAGCAGACTCAGTCGTTGTCAGCAGCAGCCAGCAAGCCTGGGCACTTCTGATAGCCTCTGCCCAAAATTCGACCTTTCTGCAAGCTGCAAACCCACAGCTGGTGGAACAACTTTTCAACATGGCATGCACGCCAACAGGGCACGTGCTCAATCCACAACACCTGCTCAGCTTCCCCATGGCTGCCAGCAGTGATGGGTTGCTGCCACCTGGCACGCCCTCGGGGCCCCACAAACATACCCTGGGGGACGAGGAGGGGTTTGATGTGGCTAGAATGCGCATGGCGGCTGCTCAAGCCCTAGGGCAGATGGCCAGCAAATTCACTTCCTCAGGCAAGGCAGTAATGCAGTGAATCACCATATCTCACGGTCGACGTGAACACACTTGACATGAAGTGATATGCAATATGCAAGCATTGGAGATTTATTCACTAGAATGATGGTTCACTGCAGCACTGCAGTTCTGACTTCAGGTCTGTCTTGCTTTGACTGCTGCAAAGTTGCAACCATCAGCAGCTTTGACTTGACCCAAGCAGTCAGCAATCTTGCCCCTGCATGTGAGCTGGGCGACCATGTCAAGTGCACCTCAACATGCTGCCTTGGCTGCATAGCTTTCACAAGCAAGATGACCTTAGAGTCATGTTGTTCATCAGCAAATTTGTGGTGTGTACAGGTGGCAGTAACCCAGTCCTTGCAGCAATCCTGCACCATCTCAGCGTTCACAGTGCCACCTCACGCATCATTGCAGCTTTGACAGTCACTGCGTGGCGGCATGCATCAAATGATGCCCCCCCCTTAGACCCCCAAGAGCCCCCGACAGACCCACCTCCCACTGCCAGCACAGCACAACAAGAGACCGCAACTTCAGCCCCTCCACAGCCCCCCACCAAACCCCCTCCTGCTGTGAGCACAGTGCCACAAGAGGTTGTCCAGGCCCTATTTGGGTATGTGGCAACGCCTGCTGTGGTGGTATCAGCTGGAGGCGCCATCCAATGCTACACTGAGCTTGAGTCCATGTATGCTTCCATGCAGCAGCATGCACAGGTACTTATCCCTTGCTGTGTTCTGTAGTGTGTGCAGTCGATTACCACTTGCTGGGATCTATAGCGTGCACATGCACACACCTCCTTGCAACTACCAAGCTGGCTATGCGATAGTGCCCTCAGACAAAGGCATGCTGCTTGCCTCTCACACGGTGAGGCCATGGTCACCATGCACAATAGCAATCACAGTTGTGCTCGGGTTTGCTGGAGCGCCAACTTCTCCAGTATTTGAGAGCTGGCTGTTATGCTCTTCTGCGTCAAGTTAGACACTCCTGAAATCTGCATGACAATACATCTCGCCCTGTGAGCAGCCAAGCTTTGGATGATATCGGCGGAATGGTCTGTGACAGGTGCTTTGCCGTTGATTTGCATGTGCATGAGTGCTTCCACAGCTATTGCATATGCAGCTTGCATCAATTCAATTGTGTCTCATCCATTGCGTGGCAAGAGTGGACAGAAGCCAATTAGGAGTCATCATGGATGGCTCACGGGCTGCATGACAAACCCTATGGTGCAGCAGAACCTCATCAACTCCCAAGCGCATTGCACAGGAGATGTAATAAGATGACAGATGCTGGTTCAGCATTCATAGCTGCGGTGGACCTATGCGAAACCCTTCAGATGGAGGGGAGCCGAAAAGGCTGCCATAAATGCATACTTTGTTTGTGTCTTATGTTGTAAACGCGTAAATTGATCAATGTGATGTGACAACAGGCGCTGGTCCAGCAATGTCACATAGCTGGGGTGGATCTCAGGGGAGCAGGCTTGCAGCCTGGAATCAATCTGGTAGCTGCACATTTGAACTCAGACCAGGCAAATGCCCTACTGGGGTTGGTGCCAGCTGCCCCTGCCCGCCCTGCCCTTGCTGCTGCCAGAAATGCCCTTGCTGGCAGCACTGCTCAGGCCAGCTCACATGAAGCCATGTACTACTGCACAGTAAGTCACAATACCTTTTGGGTCCTTTTGTACACAAGACAGCCTGTGGTACTGCTGAATCTGTCTTGAACGCCAGAAATGCCCTTGCTGGCAGCACTGCTCAGGCCAGGTCATATGAGGCCATGTACTGCACAGTATGGCATCTGCCTCCTTGCCCTGTCTGCATGCAATTAGGGTAAACGGCATCACACAACTTCCAACTGCCCTAGATAGACATCATGCTTTTCTCAGCATCACACAGCCTATAGCAAGGTGAGGGTGGTCAGCACGGGCTCCTTAGACACACATCAAGCAGCCTGTAGCTTTTCTTCGATGCTCTGATAAGCTAATAGACAAGTGTCAATTGCCCAAGATAGACATTATATGTGTTTCAACTTTGTAGAGCCTTGGCAAGGTGAGGATGGCACTATGTGTTAGCAGGATCCATGCAGATCTACATCAAGCAGCTTGCAGCTGATAAGCTTATCAATCTCATGTGCTGACAGCATAATCTCATGCTGGGAAGGTGAGCCTACCGTCAGCAATGTATGTTTGGTTCACAGCTGACAGCCTGCCTGGCAGCCGCAGTTATGCACCTGGCACCCCTGCCTCTTGAGCTGACTCAAATCATCCAGCCCCTTACGTACAGCAGGGCAGCTGAGTTGCGTCGTTGCGTTGGCTGGCTAAAGCATGTAAAATTACTCTCTCTCTCTCTCTCTCTCTCTCTCTCTCTCTCTCTCTCTCTCTCTCTCTCTCATCAAATGACTCCATCAGCTGAAAGCGCATCTTGGGTGGCTTGCAGGTGACGGCCTGCCTGAGCAATTGTACATTGGCACAGCTGCCAATCAAGCTGCATGAAGTCACACAGCCCCTGATGGCTGCCCACAGTAAAGATGCAACCCCCCTTTCTACCCACCTTTCAATCACTTGGTGCCCAAGCATTGGCACAGCTCACGCAGCAAACACTGTATGCCTGGTTTACAGGTGACGGCATGCCTGGCAGCAGCAGTTGTACACTTAGCACAGCTACCACCCAAGCTAAACCAAGTTATTCAGCCACTGATGGCTGCCCTCAGGAAAGAGCCCCAGCCCCCCTTCCAGAAGGCTGCTGCTCAAGCTCTGGCCCAGCTTATGCTGTTGTGCTTGTCACGTCAGCCTTGTCCCAATGATAGGGTCATCAGGAACGCTTGTGCCTTGCTACATCAGCAGCAGCATGCTGCGGTGGCCCCCGAGTCTGCAGAGCCAGCTGACGTGGCTCGGTCACCAGCACTGCAGGTGAATGTTTATCTGATTTCAACATCATGTAGCACTGTAAAATGTTGCTGGTGAGAATTTGTTTGTAAGTTGTGATCTTGCCAGTATGCACACAGCTCATGTGTTGACAGCAACAACTTCCTTGTACGACAAGTGTATGCTAATTTTACAGCAGATGGTCTTGTGGTTGCTGACAGTTGCAAAGCAGTCAATTGCAGCGCCTGACCTGCTTCAGGGTGCGCAGTGACCACAGGCTTGTCAAAGCCCAGAGTGCTTTGGTTATTGCTGTTGTCAAAATGCAGCAAATCATGACAGGCGCGCTGGTCCAGGCTGCATACATAATGCATGCAAGCTGGCTAGTTGCTTTTGCATCCTTGCGCGCAAGACAAGGAACCATTGGCTTCATCTATATGCTATTGCAAGTCACAGGTTCATGTTGAATGCATGCAGGGCCCTGCCGCATTCTTGCAGTCACTGGCCTACAGCTTTGGCAGCAGCGTCTTCACCAGCCTGCCAGTCCTTCACAAGCTCACAGTACAACCCCTGCTTCACACACAAACCCCCATCCCAACTCACCCCAGCCCAGACCCCTCCAACCCGGCCCCCAATCCCCCAGCTGCAGATCCTGCCCAAGCTACACAGACAGCAGAGGCACTGCGTGTGTTGACAGTTGTGGGTCCAGTCATTGACAACAGCCTGCTACCAGAAGTGCTGCAAGTCATGCCTGCTGTGGTGCAGTGTTGTGGGCATGCTGGACCAGAAGTGTGCAGCAATGCTGTCAACTGTGGTGTTGCCCTGGCTGCTGCACACAGCCAGACAGTATTGCCTGCTCTGCTCAGGTAAAAGTTAACCTCCTTTTGCAGTCACAGAACCTGTGCGGTTGTGTGGACATGCTGAGCCAGAAGCGTGCAGCAATCCTGTTGAGTATGGTGTTGCCCTGGCTGCTGCACATAGCCAGACAGTGCTGCCTGCTCTGCTCAGGTGATGCGAGGCTCCACATGCAGTCATAGTGGCGGAACTTCACAGTATAATTGGGCTTCTTGTGTAACTGTCTGGCAGTGCGCACACTTCTGACCTTTGGGCACGTGTGGCTTTGAGCAATTGTTTGCTTGCGAGGGTGTGGCTGCCACATGACATACATTGTTGAGTGATCATGGCCAATGGGCACTCATATACGTGCAGCCCATGCGGTGCATACATGCACATGGTGCTGCCACAAATGTTCAAAGATATGTCCTTGTTGTGACATTTGTGTTGTGTGAACAGGCATCTGGTGCCGCTGTTGGAGGCATCAGCTCCTCCCACTGCCCGTCAGGGTGCAGTGAGTATGATAAGGGCCCTTGTCCAGCAGCTCGGCAGTGGGCTGGTGCCCTACCTGCTGCTGCTGGTGGTACCTCTCATGGGCAGGTTGCACAGCATGCAGACATGATGTACCTCATTGACGTACTCATGCTATGTGAACAGGCATCTAGTGCCACTGTTGGAGGCATCAGCTCCTCCCACTGCCCGTCAGGGTGCAGTGAGCATGATAGGCGCCCTAGTGCAGCAGCTGGGCAGCGGGCTGGTGCCCTACCTGCTGCTGTTGGTGGTTCCCCTCATGGGTCGCATGAGCGACCCTGACCCTGCAGTGCGCCAGACTGCCACAGCCACCTTTGCTCCTGTTGTGGCGCTACTGCCTCTAGCTCAGGTGTGTGCTGCTCATTCTGCAATTGCACCTGCATGCTTGTTGTCCAAGGGGAAGACAACAGACTGTTACTGCGCATCAGGCAGGTGTGAGCCTTTTGGCCTGTAAGTCACCACCATGAATGGTTGTATTGGACACAACAATACCCTTTTGAGCTCAAGCTCCAGCTCAACGCACAGGTACTCATACAAGCATATAAAGAGGCATCACAATAGGTCCCGACAGTACTTCTCAGTTGAAGATGCTATGCGTGATCATTGCCAAGAGTGACTGTGGAGGGTACTTGCGTGCTCAAATCACTGACATAGTGAATGAGTTGCAGGGGATGGAGCCGCCTGCACAGCTAGATGAGCAGCAGCGGGCAGCCTGGCTCAAGGACAAGCAATTCCTGCACCAGCTCATGGACACCTCCAAGGTAAGGGCTTGTGTGTGCAGCACACAGCTTCTTGGGCTCGTGCGTGCAGCACACAGCTTCTTGGGCTCGTGCTGCGCACAGTGACTGACACCTGCTTACACACCTGACGATGTGCCGTTTTCACTAGTTCAAGCACCCCATGCCATGTTGATTTTGGCTGCAGAAGTGCGTATAGTGCATGTTCAGCTGCATTTCATTGCTTGCAGGTTCACGCTGCCAGCCATTCATCTTACTCACTGCTCTGGCAAGCTTGCTTTTGCTGTTGGCTGTAGCTCATCAGGCCCTTGAGTCCTTAGGAATGTTTGTGCAGAGTGCACACAAGCTTGTCTCTCCAGATGTGCACAATGCAATCCTACACAAACAGTAGAGCAATGTGCATGCTGAGGACATTGAAATGAACATGAGATGGCGGTGTGAGCTGCAATTCTTGCACCATCATAGCGCTGCATGACACATAGCGCAATAATATGCAGGTGGAAGACTTTGAGCTGTCAGTCAAATTGCAGTGTGAGCTACGGCCATACCAGCAGCAGGGCATTGCCTGGCTGGCCTTTCTGCGCCGCACTGGCCTGCACGGCTGCCTTGCAGATGACATGGGCCTTGGCAAAACTTTGCAGGCCACTGCAATCATTGCAGGTACATATTACTGCACCATGTGTCTTCTGTTATGAGATTGATTTGCCTGTTTGGTGGTCTGCCATCATAGTCTCGAGACTAAAGGTCTCAGCCCCAGACCTCATGCATCTGCATCCAGATGTAGGGTTGATTGTAAACAAGCACAAGATTCTGACAAGCCAGTGGCTGAGTATTGCTAGTGACAAGTCTGATGGTGAAGCAACAAACCCAAAGAAGCAGTTGCACAAAGTCCATCAAGTCCGTGTTGTGTGGACGACAATGGACTCACACACCATTGCAGTCTACTGCACAAGAGTGCTGTTGAGCATACACATATTGCTAGTCTTTGTTGCATGGTCCCTGAGCAACATGCAAGAATTGCAAACTTGCTGGCTTAATGCACCAATTTGTCATTTGTCGGATCTTTTGTACACCAATATGCTTCTGTTGCAGCTGCCATTGTGGACCAGCAGTCAGCTGGGTTGGCCCCCCCACCCACTCTCATAGTATGCCCCCCTACCCTTGTCTCCCACTGGGCGCATGAGATCGGAAAGTTTGTGGAGGGCAGTCTGCTGCAGCCCCTGCAGTACCAGGGCACACCCAAGGAAAGAGCCCTGCTACAGCCCCTGCTCAGTCAGCACAATGTGCTGGTTGCATCCTACGAGAGCGTAAAGGCTGATGTGGACTGGTTTGCTCGCTACCACTGGCTTTACTGTGTGCTGGATGAGGGACACATCATCCGCAACCCAAAGTCAAAAATCACACAGGTACTGCATGCATAGTGTCAAGGGTTTTGCAATGTAATGCTCAGCACTGCATTGTGTCTTGAAGACTGCAGTGCAGTGCTTGGCACAAGGACTGCATGCGTGATGATGAGCATTTTGCAGTGTAATGCTCAGCACATTTGGTGTGCTGTTTACTCGATGAGGGATGGGATGACCGCAACCCAAGTCAAAGATCACATAGGTGTTGCATGCATGCTTGATGAGAGTTCTGTGTGAAGCTATGCATAGCAATCTTGGCTGTACTGCATGCTGGGTGAGGGGCGCATCATCCAAAATCCAATGTCAAAGATTTCATAGATATTGCATGCATGACGTTCTCCGCTTTGTGCATGCATGATGTTCTATGCTCTGCATTGCAATGCTCAGGTCAATAGTGTTTTGTATGAGGGGCACATCATCCGCCACCCAAAGTCAAAGATCACACAGGTAATGCATGCATGATACTGTATATTCTGTAATGCAATGCATGTCCTGACTGCAGAAGGCTGCATGGCATCAGCACTTTGGGTTCAGAATTTGCTTACATCGTGCATGTGACATTTACACTCTATACCAAGCCACAAGTGCTGCATTTGGTATTTTATGCAAAAGGCACGTACAAATTCATTCTTGATTGGGTTTGCAGGCATGTAAAGCACTGGTGGCCCAGCACCGCCTGATCCTGACAGGCACGCCCATTCAGAACAATGTGCTGGAGCTGTGGTCCCTGTTTGACTTCTTGATGCCAGGCTTCCTAGGGCCCCAGGCCCGCTTCAGCGCCCTGTACGGCAAAGCCTTGACAAGTGCGCGAACCTCCAAGAAGGAGTCTAAGGAAGCTCAAGCTGGCCTGCTGGCCATGGAGGGACTCCATAAGCAGGTCAGCAACACCAAATCCCCAGCAGTTATGCAGGGGTTTCACTAACAAAGAGACAGTAAAGGAATTCAAGGAGGCCAAAGTTGGCCTGCTTGCCAGGGATGACATCCAGAAACAGATCGGCACCATCCATGTCTTCCGCATTATACATCATGCTCAGCACGTGAGTCACCTGCACAAGCAGATGAACACCATCAAGTTGTTCACCAGGCCCGTGTCAAATGCAGAAGCAGGTCAGCACAACCAGCTTTCCCAGCAGCTGCATGTCACACCCCGTAGATGAGTCAACTGCACAGGCAGGTGGGCAATGCCAACTGATTCATCAGCTGTTTGTCACACCCAGTAACAAAAAGCTGATTGGGCATGAAACTTTAGCCTTTCCTAGCTGTTTGCCCTACTCAGCAGAGAGAACCATCTGGGTACAAAAAATGTGTGCTCTCAAAGCCATAAGATACTGTACTTGAACAAGCCAAGTGGTCAAGTAGGATTGCACCACCAAACCTTCCGCCTGTTGTGATTTTTTGTCCGCACAGCAATTTTCAGTGGAAATGCTGCAGGTGAAGCCGTTCATACTGCGGCGCACCAAGGATGCAGTGCTATCCGACCTGCCCCCCAAGATCCTGCAGGATGTGTATGTGGAGCCCAGCCTGCTGCAGCGCCTGCTGTACCAGGACTTTGCCCGCTCAGATGCCTCCCAGCAGGTGCAGGGCGCCCTCAAGACTGAGGGCTCTGCTGAGGCCACTGCAGACAAGGCACCCCATGTCTTTCAGGTTGATCACTGCTTGCCAATGCCAGCCTATCTTCAGTTAGTCACTACCATGTTGGTCTCACTGGTGTCTTTTTTGGGTTTGTAGTATACACTGATTCTTCAGTACAGGTGTCTGTCACTTGCTGACCACGACAACGTTACAGATGGCTGTTCATGCACATTCTATTGATGCATCAATCAATCACTTGTCCAACCGTCTCTTTGTCCATCTATCCACCAGTGCATCTGCTGTTGATGCTGGGCTTTGCATATGACCTCATGTATGATCAGCAGATTGAAATCCCAGCACATAGGCTGTGTGCTACCAACACTAGCTCCAGAGCCTCTTATCGCTGCTGCCCACTTCTGCCCCATGACTGCATCATGACTGACCAAAAGTCGCCTGGCATGCATTGTCTATACAAGCTGCGCGGTCACCAACTGCTGTTGCTCTGAACAACTCAACCCTCACTTGGGTACTGCAAGGCCCACTCCTTCCACATGACAGCACCCACTTGTATGACAGGTCTCAGGCTGACATTCTATGGTCTGGCATGCAGACTCAACAATACCTGCGCAAGCTGTGCAGCCACCCACTGATGTTGCTCTCAACAACTTGGGTACTGCATTGCTCACTTCTTCCACATGACAGCACCCGCTTGTACCATATGACACGTCTGAGGCTGAAATTGCATGGCCTGGCATGCAGGCTCTACAATACCTGCGCAAGCTGTGCAGCCACCCGTTGCTGGTGCTGGACCCTGCCACCCCTGCCCATGTTGAAGCTGTGGAGAAGGCCACCCATCTGCCCGCCACCTCTGCCACCGCCTGGAAGGCTGCCCAACCCCACCTGCACCACCTTCAACATGCGCCAAAGTTGCTGGCGCTCCAGCAACTTCTACAGGTCCCTCCTTGCAGCAATTGCATGAGGTCCCCAGATTGCTGGCGCTCGAACAGCTTCTGCAGGGCTGACGTAGCCAGTTTGCGCATTTGATCCCAAGCTGTACATGTATGCTTCATGCCTAGACAAGTTTGCCTGTGCTGTGCTGTGTTTACGCTAACCCCCAGCTCCACCTGTACCACCTGTGATGTCCTCCTAGCTGCTGGCACTCAAGCAGCTTCCTCAGTAGCATAATTCTGCTGGGCATTTGGCAGTCACAGCATTTGCGTTGCCTCAGTGTTGTATTGAACTATGGCAGGAGTGTGACCTTGGGTGGCAGTCAGACAATTTGCTTTGCGTCATTGCTCCTGTTGAGCTGCGGCAAAAAGGAAGAATTGCATTGTCTCACTGGCGCAACTAATTGCAGCAGGGCAAGGATCTGCTATGTCTGACTTGTCTGTTGCACTGTGGCAGGAGTGCGGCATTGGGTGGCAGTCAGAGGATGCAGAGGGCAGGGCAGGAGCAGCAGCCCCTGAGGCAGGGCTGAATGAGGCTGGAGCGGGCCATCGGGTGCTGGTGTTTGCTCAGCTGAAGGGCCTGCTAGAACTGGTAGAGGCTGATGTCCTGCGCCCTGGCGGTGTCTCCTTCCTGCGCCTAGATGGCAGGTACTCTTTTTGGCGGCCACTCTCTTTTGCTGGTTTTGCAAGTAGTATTGCCTCTGATGTTGGACGACGGCAAGCAGCATCCTTGAGGTTGACCCTCCGCTGCAATTCTAGTAATTCATTGCTCTCTTGATGCAGTGGCTGTGTTCACTCTCAATCCAAGTGTCTGTGCTGGGGAGTATCACTGCTATCAGATCGCACTGATGGGCAGTTGTGGCACTTTTGTCTGATTCTCACGCTCTCAATGGTGATCCCTAGCTACCATTCTGACTGCTGCTGTGTGCTGCCATGCAGTGTGGTGGCAAAGAAGTGGTTCAGCATAATGCAGCAATTCAACAGCAACCCCCCATAGAGGTGCTGCTGCTGACCGCCCATGTGGAAAGCCTGGGCCTCAACCCCAGTGGCGCTGTCCTGTGACATACACTGTAAAGTCCAGCAATTGGTCTCACAGCTGCTGTTTAATGTCATGCAGTGTGGAGGCCAAGAAGCGGTTCAGCCTAGTGCAGCGCTTCAACAGCGACCCCACCATAGAGGTGCTGCTGCTGACCACCCATGTGGGGGGGCTGGGCCTCAACCTCACCTCTGCTGACACAGTCATCTTCCTGGAGCATGACTGGAACCCCATGAAGGACCTGCAGGTCAGGAATCATGCATCAGTTGTGGTTGAGTCAGGCTCGCACACCTTGAATGCAACCCTGGCATCAGCAATATTGTACATGCAAGAGGTTAGAAACTTCCCTGCAAACAACCTATCGTCAACTCCACCATTGATCCCTTGTTTGTATGGCAAATGCCTTTGCAATTAAGCAAGCATTTGCTTAAGGCCATGTAGGACCTGCAAGTCAGCATCACCCCTGTCACAAAAGGAGTCATGATACCAAACCGACTGAAGATCCTTTTCCTTCCTTTCTCTGTTCTTTGCTCTGTGTTTCTTGTCTTGTCTTTTCTTGCTTTTTGCCTTCATTTCATTTCTTTTCGCTTCTTTCTGCAGGCTATGGACCGAGCCCACAGGCTAGGTCAGCGCCGCATAGTCAATGTGTACAGACTGTTGACGCGTGACAGCCTGGAAGACAAGATCATGGGTCTGCAGCGCTTCAAGCTGGATGTGGCCAACTCTGTTGTCAACCAAGACAATGTCTCCCTAAAAAGTATGGATGCTGGACGCCTGCTGGACCTGTTTACTCTAGAGCAAGACGGCAAGCCCGCAGCTGACCCAAGTAAGCTGCAAAAGTCTTCATACTTTGTGGGTTCTTGCTGACTGAAGGTCTGTAGCATCATCTAGAGATGTCGAGGTCAAGATGCTAACAACAGCAATATTCATTTCAAGCCCTGTGAGACCACAAGTGTACCAAAAGTACCATTCAATATACCATGTTTGCCTGAAAACAATAGATGCTGGTTGCCTGCTGGACTTGTTCACTCTGGATCAAGACGACAAGCCTGCTGCTGCCCCAGGTCAGGCACAAGTCTGCTGTCAATGAGCTGTCACAGCCACTGTAGTGGTCAAAACAATGTTACTTGCGCTTGTATTTTGCAGTTTGTTTGGTCAATAACAGATAATGTCATCTCTTTCAATCATGTCTTTGCACAGAGCTTTATACAAGGCTGAGGGGGACATTGTGAGATTCTTTGCAATGCTGGGCAAGCCACAACTGTGTCTGCAACTTGTTGCAGTATGGGCAAGGCTTGTGTGTGAGTGCAGATAAAGCGGCAAGCAGCAGCAAGCCAGGCGCTCTCAAGTCAGTGCTAGAGGGACTAGAAGATCTGTGGGACGAGAAGCAATACGCTGAGGAGTTCTCCCTGCAAAGCTTCACTACCAAAATGACTGCCAGCAAGCGATGACTGCTCTGATGGCTCAGCATCGGCAATGCTGTCGAAAGCACAACTTCAGCTGATGGTGGTGGTGGTGGCGGTGGTGGTGGTGGTGGTGGTGGTGGTGGAGGAGGAGGTGGTGGAGGTAGTGGTTGTGAGTGGTTGTTTGGTGACAGTGAGCAGTGACGGTGATGATGCTGGTGGTCAGTGTCAGCAAGGCTGCTGCAAAGCAGAGCAGAGGTCACAAAGGCAATGAAGTGCTCAACCAGGTTGCCATCTGGCTGTTCAGCAGCCCTGTGCTGCAACCATGTTCTGTGCAAATGGCATTGATTGGTGGGCAAAGAGAAGCTAAGTGGCATGACATCCAAGGCACACCACAGCAACTGATTGCATCCGTTGGCTAGGGAACTCATTCTTACCTGGCTGAGCAGATGAAACTGGGTATGCGGCTCTGTGTGCCTAGCTGATTCCCCAAGCCATGCAAGCGTGTGTCTGTTGCTGGCAATTGCAATGTTGGCCTCTGAATGGATCACTGAAACTATGAATGCTGCAATTTGCCGATCTAAATGAATCAGCAGCAGCAATTGCAACAGCTGTCTAGGTGGAAGGAGGTGCCCATCCACATTCACTACATTTGTCATGCTGGCTAGTTTACATGAGGGATCTGCTGCAAATCAATGACGGCTGAATCAGGTCGCGTTAAACAGTTCTCTCGAGTCTTGCTATTGCATACCTTCGGGCTGCAATTCCAGGCAATACTCTGACTCAAAATTGAAATTTCCCTGCAACAAGGTAAATTTTCTGCCAATGTGCAGACTAATGTGGTGACCATAAGTTGGTCAACCTGCTCGATTTCTGGTGCGGTCCTGCCGTGCGTGCCGCATCTGAACCGAAATGGCTTTCAATGTGCTCGATTGTCAGCTTCTGCACGTCGATGGCAGGACATACCGCGTGGTGGGGCAACCTGGGGTCCCTCATCAAGCACAAAACAACTCACAGCAACCCATCAATTTTGCCGAGGAGGAGCCAGAACTCAAATCTGGCGAGGGCTCCTCCTTTGACGTGCAACTGGAGGATGCGCAGTACGTCATCAGACTAGCTTATGACGCTGAGGTACCTCCCTGAAGCTCTTTGATCTGTGTGCTAGCACTGACCTCTGACCTAATACGGTAAGAGGAGGTCAGGCCTGCTACAACTGCAGATCTTCCCTCACATTATAGGGCAGAAAGGCAGAACGAAATTGAAACTAGAACAGGACACTGGTGCTACCATCACCATTCCCAGGAAGAACAGCACTGCACTGCCAGGCTAAAAAGATGCAGATGTGGTGATCCGTGCGCCATCTCATGCGGCTGCTGTCAGCGCTGCCACCCGCTTGGAGTTGATTGTTGGCAATGTGCTGGATTCCAACAAGTAAAAGATGTGCTGGCAAGCGCTGCATGCCGTGAAGATGGGTGTCATTCGTGTCATGATGTATATGCAATGGCTGCAGGTTGGAGTACACCCACTTTGTATCAATTCCGCTGAACAGTACAGAGGCACAAACAGCGTTTGAGAGATTCAAAGCAGCCGTTTGGGCTGAGCCAGAAGCAGATGAAGCTGCAATTGAAGAGTCAATGTTTGTGGCAACTAAGCAGATCCATCTCACTGTCATGATGCTGAAGCTGTACAGTGAGCAGGAGCGCCATGTTGCCAAGCAGGTGAACTGATGCATGACTGAGCCAAGTAGGCTGAAGCTCATCCTCAGTCATGCAACACTCAAAGATGAGCAGCAACATGTATTCTTGACTGCCAGCTGATTTCATTGCATATCCACAAACTCAATCATGCTGTAATCTCATGTCGCAGAACGTCAGAACCCAAAAAGCATGCACAGATCTGTTGAGATGATTGCACAAGACTGCTGCTCCCAAAATCGCTGTTATACCGATCTGGGGAAGCATTTTTGTGCCTGCAGACCCTGCACAGCCTCCAACCAACCTTCCAAGCTATTCTGGAGCAGCAGCAGCTGGCTATACATGCGAAAGGCCTGCAGTACTTGAATGATGACCCTTCTGCCATGCACGTGGCATATGTGGGTGTGCAAGACCCCCAGGGACAGCCAAACAGTGTTCAGAAGCTGCAGCAAATCTGCGCAGCTGTTGTTGACGCTTTCTCAGATGCAGGCTTGCTGCTGAGTCGTGATGAAAGGTGCACAACACCGCCTTTGCCTTGGATGTTTTGCTCATGCCTCAGCAGGAGCAGAAAGGCCCATCATAACAAATTCAACATTGCAAGTTCAGTGGTTGCACCATCTGCTGTGCATTATGTGTGGACATTGCAGAGTATGATGCAGCATGAGGCATACCTGTTACCTACCTTGCATTTGCGCGGGCACAGGTGTCATATCAATCAAATCAATTGCATAAGTAGATGCCAAACTTGCGACGTCAGTGATTTCTGATTTTCCAAGTTTGGCTGCTTGTGTTTGCAGAGATGTGAAGCTACATGCCACTGTGCTGAGCACCCGGCATCGACGACGCACGCCTGGCAACCAAGGGCAAAGCCAAAACAACAGTGATGCACCTCAGCATTCCCATCAGTCTCGCCCTTTTGACAGAAGGCCATTTGACGGCAGGTGGCTGTTGGCCAATTATGCAGATCTGGATCTGGGAATCCAGCAGATTCCACAAATGCACTTGTCACAGCGTGGCAAATATGACGATGATGGGTACTACCATGCTTTGGACAAAGTGGCATTATGTGCTAAATGAATCCAATCTACACAGGGCATAGGCCAACTTTGAAATCTAGGTGTACCACAGCAGCAACGCTAGCAAAAAGACATGCTGAAAAGACAGTGTTCAAAAATCTAGACGACATACGCATCTTCCACCTTGTAGCGCTTCCACCTTTCTGGTCCTCTGATAAGCAAATAAGCTGCTGTCAAGCCCACAAACGCAAACAGCGAGTAGTAGAATACATGTAGTCTGTACAGGTACTTCAGCCCCATGACGTATGTGATCTGCACAGAGTACACAGCTGTAAGCGCCAAGTCAAGAAGAAAAACAAGCAGTTTGCATGCCATGCCCAGCCAAGAAGGCTGATTGCACGTGCCACACAGTGGCAATGACTACATGTCGATCACATTCAGGTAGTCTATGACATAGTTCAAACCCCCAGATAGGAAAGCACCACAGACATCAGGCGTGTAGACACAAACATGTCAACCCAAGCATGTGGACACAAGCACGTAGACACAAGCATGTCGACATTGGCATGGAGAGCACCCTACCTGTCCACCCCATATCTTCTGGATGGCGGAGTTGTTTGCATACAGCTCAAATGCCTGAGCACAGAACTGAATGGCTGCCTGTGTCGCCAACAGCACCATGGCAACATTGAATAGGAAGCTGCTCATCAGTGTGGCTCCAACTTTCATTGGGTGGACTGTGAAGACCAGCAGATTGAGCCCCACCTTCGTGGCACCCTTGATGACACAGCCTGAAGCACAGCTGACCACATTTCGAACAAGAGACCAGCAATAGGCAAGTAACAGGCTCCACACAGGACAAAAACAACAATAGTGCAAATGTCACAGTAGAATTAACTAAAATCTTGCAGATTCTGAACTTGCATATGGAAGCGCAAGCAGTAAGCAGACAATTTGATGGTGTTGGACATGATGCTCGTGTTGACCATCTAGAGCATGACAGCTAGGCAAAATCAGCCATGCAAACAAGGGTTTACGCTCAGCACAGCAGCAAGGCAATTTCTGCTCTGGAAACAAAACATGGACCACAAGTAGTACACAAATGACTTGCAAGAGCAACATTCTGCATTGTCCACGCTGCTACTACTGTGCAACACAAACTCAGAGATAAGCGCTTACCAATCAGATAGAAGCAGAAGATCCCAAATGCTACTGTCCCAAACAAGGGAAACGCACTGTTCAGGTCGGTGAACAGTGTGTTCAGGAACGGTGTGACTGGTGGGTACACAAAGATGTAGAGCAGGATCTGGAGCAGCCAGCAGATGCTGAGCACCACTCCCACAACGCCAAAGAGACCCTTGAGCCAGAAGGTGATGACTGTGATTGCCCAGGCATAGTCAGGGTCTGTGCTCTGCAGTCAGCAGCAAGAAGTCACGTCTTAGCATAGCTGACTCGTTGACTGATCATAGCGCCCCTCATAATGTGTCTCATGTCAAGCGTGGACATCAGGATGCTTGACATATAGACCACACAGTGTTTGAGCAAAAAGGCGACATCATGAGCCCGCTGCAGAGGCTCCAATATGTCTGTACAAAATTGAACACCCAGGCTGACTGCTCAAGTTGATGCACACAGCAATGAGAGAAAACTACAGGTCTGTCAAGCAGCAGCGCCAGCAGGGAGGGGCTCGCAAATGCAGGCACTGGGGCAAAGCTTCAAGCTTCCAGAGTGTTGCACCTGAGGGTAGACTCGGTCGAGCTGCTTCTCCTCCTCTTCCAGGACAAGGACTTCCTGGTTGAGGAGGCGGTAGTTGGTGCGCCACTTGCGGCCGCGCCCCACCTCCCTGTCCTCCTTCCGCAGCTTGGCTGCTGACTCCTGCACCCCACTCAACCCAATAAGAGTATCACAACTGATAGCACAAGGGCACTATTGCCACTGCTGATGCCAGTGATCATGATAATGACTGCAATGATCATACTAATAAGCACAAAATGAGTCATCATATCAAACAGTAATGTATTGCACGTTTCAGCCCAGGTGCTAGGTCTGTGTGACTGAAATTCTTGTCTCATCATTTGGCATCTGCATGCATGGGCCTGGCTGTTGTGAAAGTGCCCTGATGGCTGCTGTGTCATGAAGCTTGTGGAGACTGGCTGAGATCTGCCCATTGCACAGAGCGCTGTTATCATTGCTGCCAAAAATGAAGATGTGCTTCAAAAGGAGCATCTGGACTGCTGCAATGTAGCTGCATCTAGTTTCTGTCAGAATGCTCCCATTCCACACAGCAGGCCAGGCGAGAGTTGCAAATAGCCTTGCTGACAGTCTTGTGTAGCCTTGCGGTTGCGCAGATACAAAGGCATTGCTAAAGCAGCAGGGGCAGCATGACTACAGCACTAGACACCGAGCATCTTGCCTTGGTGTTCATCACTGGGAATCAACGGAGAGGTGCAGTCTGCACACTACATGCCAGTGCAGCTTTGGAAAGGTCTGAAGCTGGCCAGATGTGCCACTACACAAAGCTGTACACATACAGCTTTTCCCTCTGACGCCAGCTGAGCTTGCATAACACATCTGACGACTTGTATGCCCGTTCAGACAGAAGGCAGGATTGCTGAGCAAGCTGGGAGCTTGCTCAGCATGTTTCTCTGACCGTTCTGCACCGGCTGTGTCTGTGAAGCAGCCCCCTAGCAAGCTGATCCATCGCTGCAAAGGCTGTTGAGCTGCTGGAGATACAACCATGCACATCAAACTACAACAAATGCAGCTCAGAAGAAATATGTGGCTGTTCCCGTAAGTGTACTCCTGGGCCTGGCTCCCTATGACATGCTGCCTAAAGGCCTTATACTCTCCTACCCTCGCAACTCATCTAAATTCTCCGGTTGCAAGGGGCAAACACATGTAAGACTATCTGTGCTCAGCAAAGATTTTGCAAGTGTAGATAGTGTTGCTCACCATGATGCCCTTGGCTTTGTTACCCAGGGCCTTGGCTCTGGTCATGTACTCAGACTTGGTGATGCAGGCCTTAGGCCTGCCCAGGAACTCCCTGATCATGTCCAAGGGCAACGCCACCAGCCCTGCCCCACAGAACACCATGAACAGCAACCAGCCTGCAGCCATAGCTTGAACTCAGCCATGCTGTGGTGACTAAGAGGCCCTTGGATTTGAGAACCCTGCAATCAGCTCTGCTGCAGCAAGTGATGACTGTGATGCCAATATGTTGCGTCACAGCTCCAAGGACAATGTGGCTACAGTGCTATAGTAAGCATTCAGGTGACAATCGCATGCGCAGCCTGGGAGCCTTGAGTCACAAGATCACCAAAGAGGCTGATGCTGTGTGTCTTAAGCATGCATCACAGCGTCGTATGAGCATCAAGTGCATGCTTTTCAGGTTTTGAGTGAAACCTGGTGTGTTTACGATTTGAGGATCCCCTTGCTGGCAGCAGAATGCAGCAGTACCCAGCAGCTCACCTATGGTTGTGACAACAGCAATGACGTAGACCACGAATGAGATCCTGATCTTCCAGGTGTATGTTGGCAGCCCGCCATTAATGGCATCGCACTGCACAACAGCAAGGTATTTGAGGAACTGCCACTGGGAAGACTGGTGGAAAAAGGGAAAGGTGTGTCAATTTGTTTATCCATTTTGATGTTAGGCATGACATGTGAAGGCTGCAGCAGGCAGCTCAATGACTGCCTACTGCATAAAGCATTCTGAAGCAATCATCTGAAGAACAAGATGCATTTGATTCCTTTTACTCACATTCCTGCCACCGTAGATTGGGCTAGCTCCTCCCCCTGACAACACCTCAATGCATCTGTTCAGCGGCTGTGTGCTGTTGCTGATGGCACTGAAAGGTGCAAGGCCTGAGGCAAGCCCCATGACTGGGTACTCCACATAGCCCCACAGTCCTGCAGGTCATAAGCGTCACATCCATTCAACCATGCAAGCCTGCAGAATAAAGAGCTAAGGCGCTACAGCAGCAGCAGATGGAAGTTGCGCAACAAGCCTACCATAACAGATGCCCAAGATTAGCGCCAGGACCACAGCTGTAACAGCTACCCAGGAAAGAGCACTGATCAAGCGCTTTGCAAAGGATCTGCAGAGATGCAGATGCAGATGCGTCAAGTCGAAGGACTGAGCAGAAGCACCAGGACTACTGCTGGCAAGCTTGCTGTGATGCAAATGGCAGCAAATACTTACACATCGCTATCAGCCTCGTAGTAGTACAGAGCGAATGGGCAGACAAAGAACGCCATTACTGCTGCAGCTATGTAGCAGATGTACCACAGCGTTGTTGTTGGCAATGCCAAGTCGCAGGTGGTGAACGCTAGCGAGTCCGAGCATGCTTGTGTATTGGCGACGTCTATCGGAAACAACAAGATTGTCCATATGGACAGTGTGATGCCGAATACTACTGCTATTTTCGGAAACCACGCCTGATTCTTGTCCTCAGGATGCTGGTAAGAAATCAGCAGGTACAGGGCAACTGCTATCGACAGCAGGCCCAGCACTGCTGTGATGATGATGAGAAACCAGTTGAAACCAGCAAACACCATTCTCGCTGGGGCCGCTGAGCAGACAACCGGCCAGGTTGCCTCACACCTGTGTTGGCTTTTACGATTTCTGAACCCTAGACGTGAATTCTCATTAGGTCTTGGGATAGGTACAACAGTGGACCACTTTCCACAGAAGCCATGGCTCCGCGATGCCACGATGCGAAGCATTGCACTGGTGAAGTGGGCTGTACATGAATCAACTCATTGCTTGCATTCAAGTCTAGAAGCTACCAGTAATTGCTGATGTTTGGACCCACATGAAGCCATGCTATCAAGTCATCAGCATGTTTTGACGACACTGGCAAGTATGAGATGGCATCTCCAGGCAGATCTTGAGCAGCCCGCATGCACACAATGCAGAAGCTACAAGAATCAACGGCGCATGCACAACTTGAATACGAAACGGTTTCAATGTGGCAAGTCAACAATTGTTGGCATTTGACCAGCCACGGACGCCCTCTCGGCGATACTGAGCTGGACGGCAATCTCTGAAGAATAGTCGATTGCGCAATCGGTGAAGGGTGACGAGTTCACTGCTTGTGCAGCATTCAAGGGGTCGTGTGCCGCCGTCACAGCCCCAACCGTGCAACACATCAGTCCTGGCTGTCAAGACCCCTACTGACCATTCCACCTGTGTGACCTGATGACTGTCAGACATGCAGGTTGGCGTCCACGTGTCACTGCGCTGCTGCAGCGAACAGGTCAGTAAGGTGTTCATTGAATTATGACACCGTGCATTGCAGGCTCTGACTCGTAAGTCAGGTCAAAGTGGTTGCTTGGTCGAGCTTTGGTGCATCCTGTGTGCCCAGTCAAGAAGCAAACATTCGTCTGCCAAAGTGAAAAGGGCAAAATTTCACAATGAAGAGGTATGTTCATGCTTTTCACAGCATTTGCTGCATTCAGCTCATGAGAGCTCCATGCCAAATGTGTTTGTAGCATGCTTGCATTGACAATGCATATGCATGATCACTTCCTGTCTCTGTACCTGATCCCTTTGGCCCACCAAGCTGACAGTGACACTCTGTGTTGGCAGAGCTACAGAACATATGCTCGGAGACATCACAGGCGACAGGATAATGCACGCTTGAAACGGGAAGTAGAATGGAACTGGCGAGATGACTGGGATTCCTGGGACAGAGTAAGCCTTTTGAGATGCTGCATGCCCTTGCCATGCTGTTCTGGCCCTGCTTGATGCTCTAATAGCATTCTGACATCAGAGCATTGTGGCATAACCCTTGTGTGAAATGATGCATACGACTACAATATACTTCCTGAGGTGGATTGGGCTGGTCTTAATGATGACTGCAAAACTGTCAACAGCACAGCACAACACATGCTTTTGCATGCAGCCAAAAGGAGCTGCCAAAAGAAGGCAAGCAGAACAGATTGCAGACTCGTTTTCAGATGAGCAGTTCTGGCATTGGATTTCCATGGGCAACGAAGGTCACAAGACGAGTCGGCAGCAGCGCAAAGGTATGCAAGCAACAGAAGACTAGCGTGATCAGCTTGCAGGTGTTCCACATTGCTCAACATGCATTGCAGTTGCTGAGCCTGAAATTGTTTGCAGCATGGCGGGCCTGGGTAAAGCAATGCCAGGAAGAACAGAATGACGCAAAACAGCAGCAGTCTGCGAATAGTCATACGGCATCTAACTCTGGTCCAAAAAGCCGTAGTGCAAAACAGGCAGACAAGCAATATGAACAGCAAAGCAGCAGTTTCAACTGGCAGCATTTTGACGCATTTCACAATAATATGTTCAGATCTTGGGAATTCCAGTTCAGAGCAGCATTTACTGATCAGAGTCAAGGCAGTAGGTCAGAGAAACAGAAAGAACGAAGAGCCAAGCATAATTTGCATCAAGCACAACAGCAGCAATGCATGCAGACACTAGGTTTACCGCGCACTTCAGTTCTTGATGCAGCTGTGTTGCGGAGCGCCTTTCATGATTGTGCAAAGAAATGGCATCCTGATCGTCATGTTGATAGTGCAAAATGTGCTGCTGAAAGCAAGTTCAAGGAGGCGCAAGTAGCATACCAGCACTTGTTGACTTGTTTGTAAAGCATGCATTCCGATTCTTTCACTGCTGTGGCTCAGCAATGCTGATTGCGCAAGCTTTTGCTTAGACAGATGGACTTGGCTGATTCTCGAGGCAGCGTCTCAAACGCTTGTCAGGGCACCATCGTGAAATGAAGTGCTGTAGTTACAGATTGAGCTGTGTCCAAGAAATCTGTGGAAAATTAGCTGATCCAGTTGGCACTCAGAAATCACTTTATTTCCAGTCTGCATTGCGGTTATGGTGTAGCAAATCATGATGGCACTGGCAGCATGCAGTGTACACAAGCAGCACATGGTACAAGCGGTCACTCTTTTTATGAAGGAAATTAACAAGTCCATGATGTCTGATTCAGTTCTGCTTCACTGAAGCAACTTAGCTGACACCAAACCATTGTACATTGCACATACAGTACACAGCCCAATCCTAGTTCCAACAGCATACACATAGGCCCACAAGTCCTCTCAAAAAAATTCTTTGGCTTGCTGGGCTTCATCAAGTTGCTGCGCATGAAGGCTCAAACTGTAGAATGTTGTTGACACTGTGATCTGATTGAGCTGGGTGTCAGACTGACCCAACCCGACACGCACTTGCCAACCTCATATGCGTAAAACGATCAGGCTGGATTGAGCTGTCACCAAAATATATTAGTTTGCAATTGGATTCAGTACATACAGTTTGCCAAGGCATGACCTGGGTCGCTTTTACTGCTTGACTGCTTCCCTTGCCAGAGCTGCGTTGATGCAAAGCCCTTTCTCAAACAGCTGCTGTGCAACCACCATTGTGCCGTCTTTGAGAATTACCCCAGCACCAAGCAACAATTTCCCAGGCGCAGTAGACTGTGCAATGCTGTATGTGTTCAGGGGCAAGCACAGTGTGCCTTCTTGCTTGGCTTTGGACAGCCTGCATACACCAACTAGGCTGATGCCACTTCTATGCTTTGAGTTCTGCTTTGGTGAACACTCCATAGTAGCATGTCCATTGTTGCTGAGCGTCCATCAACTCAGCTTGAAGCTTGACTCAGACCATAGCAGCATACAAACAGATGATGTAGCGCCTTGAGTTTGTGCAGCTTATGCCAGAGCAAAGGTGTGAGGGCCATGACAGACATTAAGTATTGAGTCTTGTGCTTTGAAAGCGCATCACAGACTTGGCCTTTCACAGTAGACAAACAGGTGTTATTGCATGCTCCATCCAGTGGGTCTCAGCAAGGGCTAAATGCCGATGCACAAATAAATATACACAGCAGCATGCAACCCTCTTCGTATGCAATGTGTCACAGGAGGCGCAGGCTGTGGCCTTGAACAGTAGACGTAGAGTGGCAAATGCACATGCCTTCATGCGCACCTGGTTGGCATATCCTGAGTGCAGTCTTCTGACACATTGTAGCTTATCCCTGACTGAACTATCCAATCCTGCTCCAGTTGAGCCTCCTCAAGTCTAGGTGACTCAGCAAAGTTTGACATGCCTCCTCCACATCCGGACAGACTTGCACCCCCATTGTATGGGCCATCATGATACTCATGATGCATCTCAACTGACTGCAGCTGCCAAGATCCAGAAGGTTCAGCTGCTTTGAGGTGCTGCACAAGCCGTATGCGCTTCTTCTCTGCTGTGACTAAGCAGTGCTCAGCACGCAGGCTTGTTTGGCCATTCAAATCCAGTGCTGAAGCTGTGGTGTAGCTGCCATTGTCAAGTATGGCATGCTGTGTTGACCCGTTGGAGGTCTCAAACAGCTGCCGCTTCTCTTCATTGAACGTTTGCGCATCAGCCTCACAGCCTACTGTTGGTAGGATGTGCTTCAAGAGGCATTTGATGCCTGAAGACTGAGGTTGCACGCTGCACTGTGACTGCCAGTCATAAAGTGTCACGTCCCAGTCGCTGTACTCTTTCGGCACATACTGTGCTGGTAGTTCCTGGGCTTGCCCATCTGCCGAGAAAGTGGCTGTTGCCCCTTCCCATTCGCCAGCTACGTTTCCGCAGAATTGTGACCAGTCAGCAGCACTACTTGTTGCTGTTGTCGCGACCTCGGCGGATGCAGCGCGTGCTGCAGCCTCCGGAATGTTCTTTGCAGACTTACGCACACTGTGACGGGCGCATGCGTGCTCCGGAAAGCTTGATTTAGGCTGACGAGACTTCCTACTGCTGCAAGAAGTTGCACAGTGGGTACACAGTCGTTTGGCGTTGCAAATGTGGCCGACGCCCGGGGAGTGTCCGTTACACTTGGCTAGATTGCCTTGCATAGCGTTAGGATGTATAAGCGCGCAAAAGGACGCAACCGGGCGAGACAAAGCATATAAGCTGGTTTCGGAGCAAGCACAACCTCATCTGACAGCTCGCACAGTCTTCTTGCGCGCAGCGCTTTGCCCGCTAGTACCTGATTGATGTCATCCCAGTAAGGTGTCGTGCGTTCAAGCTGGAAACCAGCTTCGAAACGGTGGAAAACATTAGCAGCTGGCTTGTAAGAGATCAGCCAGCGCATGCATTCTAGCGTCTCCTCGTTTACCTCGTCCCGGCACAACCTTTCAGCAGTCGCCCCAGGCACAAACCGCCCACTTGTTCGACTTGTTGCACCAGAAGCTCAATCAGGTGCATGGTCGTTTTGAAGCTCTCGACTGCTGAGTTTTGACTGTGTGTACCACGCTTGAACAAGCAGTACTTTGGAGCAGGGCACAAAGCAGCTGCACAGGCCAAGCAGATTAGTTTCAGCAGAAGGGCACTGCTGCTTCAGCTCAGCGTTGCAGCCACTCTCACCACATCTTCCAGACCTGGCCTCGCAGCAGATCTCATACTGCCATTAGACCCAAAAGAAAAGCTACCAAAAGGTTGTCATAAATGGAAGTTCAGTCCTTGTTTGCTGGTCAGCATCTCATGACCAGTCTGACTGCAATGGTGTGTCAGGCTATGAGGACCTCACAAGGCGACTTGTGACTGCCCTTGAAGAGGCTGTCACTGCTGATGTGAATGGCGCCTCTGAGAACGAGGTATTGAGAGCTGAGCTATCATAACCACCTTCAAAGCTCAGGACACATCTGTGACAACCACCTGAAGCAAGCCTGTGATCTCCAACATCAGTTAAGACTCAAAGGTTACTTGGGCATGAGAGTATCTGCAGTATCATGTATGTGTTGCAGGTTCGCAGAAAGGCCGATCCAGCAAAAGGGCTGGTGAAAGAGTGGGTCACAAAGTGGCGAGATAACAGGCTGGTCAGAGGGGCTGAGTCACATGATCAGCTGTCAGGTGCTGCAACATCTACTTACATACATTCGCTTGGCACAATCGCTGCAGCATTTTGTGTTGTTGCTGGGCATTCATACGTCCACACTCATTTTATTTTGTCTGTCTTGACCTCGTTTGTTTGTGCCGGTTGCACAGCTCAGGCATGGTTTCTCGTACTACCGTACACATATCAAATGATAGACGACAGTGCTGACACATCCTCCTGTGATGTCTGTGCCTGTTTGTACTTGACACCACAATGCCATGCACCACATTAGCAGAGCAGCATGTTTCATGGAAATAATCCTCTTTTGAGCTTGTACTGTTCATATGCACAAGCCAGCAATGCTTCTCAGCTTGCATGCTGAATGCAGCAATGTTACAAGAGCTTGGCACCTACTACCAAAAGAATGGTGCACGCTCACGGATGAGCAAGGACATCGGCAACAGCTTGCTTGACAAGCTTAAAGCTACAGAGGCAAGCTTGCCACCAGTTGAAGAAAAGAAGAAAGGGCTTTTTGGTTGATGACTATACTTTTAACCATGCCATGAAGACATAGCACAAGTACGCTTTTCAAAAGCGTGTGACAACAGGAGCCTCAAGCTTAGGTTTCATGTTCACTTGGGCATAGGGCTGCCTGTGCGTTGAATCACATCACAGCTGATCCTTTGTTTCAGAAGCAGCACGGTAGTAGACAAGGTCACTGACCCAGAAGCTGTGTCAGCGTTCTACAAAAATGGCTTCATGTTGACGGGAAAATCAACACTTAGTGTATTTTACAGCTGGGCGTGCTGTTCATGCATGACAATATGGATGCTTGTGAGGTGCCAAAGGATTGCTATGGCTCTTGGTGAGTGAAGAAATGACAAGTGAGTGACCCGTCAGGGTTCGAATCTGATGTCTGGGACAGCTGGAGCGCAGGCCTGCAGCTTGTGAGCGTTATAACAACAGGCGTTTCGAGCGTTATAGCGCTGCTTCTGCAGCTGGTCACGATCTCACGCGCACCCGGCGATCCGATGTGCACTTGTCAGTAGCGTGCGTTGAATCTTACCGCTGCTTCACACGCTTGCGACACCTCCGCAACCCCAGTCTCGGGTGTGAACCAGTAAAGCGAGAAGCCTGCTCGCTAAGCAGCATGAGCCTTCTGCAGGCTGACCTTCCGTCAGAGGATGAGGCTGACGATGACTATGACCCCAGTAAAGATAAGACAGGGGACGAGGCAGGTGCAAAAGGCAGACAGACCGGCGCAAAACGTCGTAGAGGCAGTACTGCCTACCCAGAGGCTTCTGTAGGTGATGAACCCGACACAGAACCAGTATCTAGCATAGCAGAGGACCACACGCCCGCGAATGCCCGTGCCAAAGACAAAGCGGATCACTTGTGGTCTCAGCTCAACAAGGCATCAGCCAAAGCACCTCCTATGAAGGCCACAGAACCAGGCACAGAAATAGGCACAGCATCAGCACAGGAAGCTCCTTCTGCAGCCAGCAGCAAGCAGCCTTTCAACCTGTCAAACGTTTGCAGACCTGTCAGCAAAAAGCAGAAAGCTGGCAGTGATACAGTGAGCTGCCCTGGTCACTCTTTGAATCATGATTGCATTGCAGTACCAGTGATGCCCTGTTTCCATCATCATTACCAACATGCTTGCCAGCAAGATTTTGTGACCCTGCTGGGTGGCTGCAAAGAGCTTGACTGTCTGTTTTGATTTGCAGGATTGGATGCGTCAGCTAGGGATCAAGGCCAAATCAAGGGAAGAGACACCAAATGACCAGGTCTGTCACACGATTTATCCAAAACAGCAGACACTCCTTGCGTGCTGTTATGGGTGAATTCCTATCAAGCTGTTTCTGGTGTCTTAGGACCATGCAAAGCGTGCAGCAGCAGCAGCAGCAGCAGCTGCAGCAGCATCAGCAGGGGTGTCGGCTGGGCCAAACATAGTCACAGAGACAAGGCGCTTTGCAGGGAAGGACATTGAGGTACGGACGCATGCTTTGCTGCATTGATCATGCCTGGACAGCACTCTATGCTGTTGCAGGCTACACAAACCAACACTTGTGCTGGAACATGCCATCATTCATTGCGTTGACTGTCATGTTGTCATCACATGTCATGTGAGCATGTGAATTGCATTGATGTTTTGCTTGCGATTATGCTTTTGATCCTTCGCTGGGTGAAGTATGTAATGTGCTGATATGCTATCTGTTTACTATAGTTCAAGCGGACAGCAACAGAGCGAGATAAGGAAACCAGCAAGGCACAGGACATCAAGAAAGGTGGCTTGGATGCGCTGCTTGGCTCCTTGCAGCAGGCGAAGAAAGTCAACGTGCTTGACAAGTCACGTATGGACTGGGGAGACTTCAAGTCAAATGATGTCAAGGTGTGCTCATCATAACAGTGCTTGCCATCATCTGTATCTGTCAAGACTTGCCAGGCATATTACGCATCAATTTTTTGCATGTGCATGCAAAGCCAAGGGTCTTGAGCAACCTTTCAATAGTGACGTATCACCCTCCCAGGTCTGTATTTCCCCAGGTGCTTCAAATTGTTACGCTGCATCATTGCAAAATAGGGGTGTCAGTGCAACATGCTGGCAACTACCTGAGTTCAAAATGATCCATGACCATTTGAAGTGAGCCTGAAGCTGAGTACTTGCTGCATGAACGCTGCGCACCATTGCCTTGTTCAAAATTTGACTGTCGTGTGGTGAATCTGCGCATGTCATCAGGCAGCTGCTGGCAATCTGATGTTTGACATGCAGCGCAGTTGCAGAGCATGGTCTTTACTGTGGCAGCTCGCTGTTATGCAGGTTGATGAGGAGCTTGAGGGTTACAAGAAGAGTGGCAACAAATATTTGGACAAAGTTGACTTCTTAAATCGAGCAGAGCTACGGCAGTATGAGCAAGAACGAGATCAGCGTCTGTCGCAGGACATGCGATCTAGAGGCAGGCTGTAAGTTGCCGAACATAATGCCTAAACCCATATTGCTTTTTATGTTGAATTCAGGTAGTGAGCAGCAACAACTAGACACAGGGCGAAGTCCTAGGTTGCTAGTAGGCAACAACTCATATGGATCCTCTGTGAGGGTACCGTCTCTCTGACTTGCCAAGCATATGATACATGACAGGGGGTTGAACAAATAGGTCCCAGGCAAAATTGTGTCCACGCTGTAAAAGCAGGGCATGCCAAACAGCTTGCAAACAGAAAAGCTGGCATGCTTTTCCTGTGGACTTTGCAAGATCGAAACAATGGTACATATCATGTCCATGGATGTTTCATTTGTTGTCAATCTCCATTGACAATTGCTACCTTCACAGGCTGTCTCTACAGACAGAGGCTCCCGTTATGATGCCAGACAGCAACAACTTTTCTTTTGCTGCCTTGTTGCAGGCATTCAGCAACTCATGAGGCGTTGCCTCTCAGCCGTTGAACCAACTTTCTGACACGCCTGACTGCTGATCTGCTTGCAATCTCCTGCTCCTCTCGCAGCAAAGCTTCTGCTTCTGCCATCTCTTTGTTGCGCTGCTTCACTGTTGTGATGCCGTAGTAGCCAGCAGTGGCCAGTCCCAGGAAGGCAGCAACAGCCAATGCATCTTCAGTATACTGGCTGGCTTTTGAGCCAAGATCTGCATGTCACCACCTCCAGAGTATTCAACATGCTCTTTGTTTGAAAGTACTGTTTACTCCTGTTGAACAAGAGCTCAAACAGCTTCACTGATTGGAACTTGCAGCCATCAGTGCCTTTGACCAGCTGTGGCAACAGTTTGTGGCCGTAATTTTGCAATCAGCAGATCAGGCAGCCTTCAAAAGTGGGCAGGTGGACATGTTCAGAGTAACCTGCTGCACATACTTTGCAGCACTCAAGACATGTCCAAAACAGAACTTTGCCCTTTGCATGACCTCACAGCTCGCAGCTATGGAACAGATGGGCAGCAAATGTGAGACATTCAAAAGATGAGATCAAAACAGTACCCACCTGCTATGAGCTCCTCTAGGTCCATGCCAGACTTGAGCAGGGAGCGTGACGCCCCTCCCAGGGAAGCATACACAATACCCCACACTGTCATGCCAGCCAGGGTGCCAGTCATGAACGGGGTAATCTTCAGGGGTGTCATGCCTAACAGGTAGTTGCTTGCACTGCAGCGGCAAGTTGACAGCAGGTAAGTGCTTGCAAATTTCAAATCTCTGATCAAATTTCTGATGGTTGCTGCTTTCAAAGCAGCAATCCCAGGCTGGCTCCTTGGCTAGAGGCTCCCGTCATGACGCCTAATGGCGTAGACTTCTTTTCTTTTCTAAGTGCGTGCAGTTTAGCAGCACTCACACAGCAGCCGACCAGCAGCACGACCAGGCACCAGCTTGATCAGCATGTAATTGCTGCACTGCATCAGCAAATATCACCAGAAAATACTGCTTGCACTGCAGCTGCAGATTGACAGAGGCTGATTGCTTGCGATGCGGCAGCATTCAGATAGCAGATGATTGCTTGCACTGCAGCAGCAGATCAATGGCAGGTGATTGCTCGCACTGTAGCAGCAACAGACAGCAGCGGATCGGCAGGACATATAATATGGTGCATCTGCAGGACTGGCAGAGGCTGTGTTCCTCAGCATTGCAGCGCTACTTTGACAGCAGCTGTGCAGCAGATTATGCAGTATGAGGCGCCCAAATGACTTGCACGCAAGTCCAGTTGCTTGTACATGCAAGTCAAGCTTTGCAAACCAGGAGCCAAGACAAGGGGCAAATCTGCAAGCAGAGTTGCACAATTAGTATGAATGGTTCGGATTAGTACAGGACTCAACTGTTTGAAGGCAATTGATTGCTCCAGTACATACCTAGCTGGGCCTATTGAGCTTGTCTAGCATGCGTTTTTGAATGAATGACATGAGCTAAAGTGCATGCAAAGGGCTTCACCTGAATGGTACAACAGGAGTCAGGCGTAGAAGTGCCACAGCAATGGCCTGCTGAGCAAAGCTGCCCTGGTCAATGGCATCCTGAATGCCCTGAAACTTGCTCTCCATCTTCACTGTCCCCTCTGAGCTCTCTGCTTTGAGCTCTTCAGCTATCACCTTCTGCGCCAACTTCCTGCCAACACCTCTGCTGATGCTGAATGCAGTTATGGCAGCTAAGGCTGTGCCAGAAATGACACAAGCAGTGCCCTGCGTAGAAAATGCCTCACACTCAATGATCAGGTAAGACAGACAATGTCATGGTAAAGTAAGCTTTGTTGCTTGCAAGTCACATCATGGCATTAGCGCGGTGTGCAAGCAGAGTGTGCACACCATGCAACAGATCCAGCACTCAAGCACGTTGCCTGAATTTTCAGGAGTGACACACATGCTTGAGGCGTATGAGCACACAGAAAAAGCTCAGCAAGGTAAAGCGCTGCATGCCCCCTGTTCAGAGGGAGTATGCTGCAGTGCTGACCTTCACAGGACCAAACAAAAGCCCACTTGCCAGCATCACAGGCTGTGTGGGAAACAAAGGTACCATTTCTACTGAGGCTGCTGTCAAGATGAAAATTAACGGTCCTGCCACAGGGCCAAGGCTCTCCACTTGTTCCTGGATGGTGCAGTGACAGTGAGGGCTGCAGGAAGCTAGATTGCTGGAAGACGCATCAGTCACAAGAGCCAAAGTCAAGGAGCAGGCCAAGATACTTACAAGCCAAGACTTGACCAGCCCTATGGGCAGACTTTCTGCGGCATAGCTGCCTTCCGGCGTCAACAGGCTGAACATGGCTGCAAAGGCAAAGCCTTGCAGGAGACACCGGCCTATGCATCTTGAGTCATACGCTCGCCCGTCAGATTGCCCCTGCTCCCAGTCTAGCTGTGCTGCACAGGACTGGTCTATAGGACTGATTCCTCGTTGCGCATGAATCTGACACTGCTTGAGAGCCGTCCTGACGGCTATTTGAGAGCGCCGGAGCTGCCTCTGAAGCTGCCTCGCGCTGACTTTGGCGTAAGGGACACGTTGAAACAGTGCAATCTGTTCACATCGGCTGCTAGTGCTTGCGCCCCCGGAGACGAGGCCCGCGTCCGGTCTGATGCTGTGGAAGCACGGCATGACTTCAAAAGCAAAATTTGCTTTACGTGCGCAAATTCTGGCTTGTCGCGACTGTGAGTTGCAATATGCTCAGGTGCTGTTTGACCGTGGTGAGTCATCAGCAGGATTGGCCTGAATTTGAGGATCAGCTTTAGTTGCGAAACTGAAGCTTTGTTCAGTGCTTTGCATGCACCTGCTTTGATGGCGTTCTTGCAGCGTGATACAAGTGAATACAACAGACGGAATGCTTAGCTTGTTGTGCAAGGATGGAGCCGCATCATTCTACAACACAAGTGCTATTCTTCGAATATTTGGGAGCTGACGGCTGTTCCAGCATTGTCTGGGAGCAGCTAATGACACAATTGCCATTGATTGCTGCCAGTCCTTACAACATGTTTTGGACTGTTGATGGTACTGCACTAGATATTTGTGTCTAACGGATGAAGGTGAAGTGTTCTCATATGTATGCACACACACATGCATGTTTCAGCATGCGCATGCATCATATGACCATGCCGAGAGTGGGCAGGGACAGACTGATTTACTCAAGTCTAACTTCAGTTCACTGGGCTACAAGGAAGACATACTTACATGGTACGAAGTGCTGAATGTGTACTTTGAATTGGCGTCAAGAAAGCAGCATCAGAAGAAGGCAGAGGATTGTCAGGTCAAAAGGTTCAATGTCTGCAGTTCTTGAAGCTTAATTATCAGATGATAAACCCAGACCTGCGGAGCAGAAGGAAAACAGAAATGCGTACACTCCCAGCCAGCTCCATTATCCCTATGGTAGTTCCAAAGCAGCATGCTTTCATTCCAGATTTGCAGAACAGGAACATGTGCTTTGTCCATCACAGATCTTGCTATGATGTTTCGCCATCCTCCATCTACGACAGACTGATAATTGGGATCTACAGTCGTCAGCTGGTGGTCCTTTGTCACTCTTAAGGGGTCAACACTGTGAGCCTTGCCAATATACCAACAATTGTATGGTGGAGAGGTGCCATCTTTTGGGTATTCTCCTAAATCAGTCAAGAAATGCTGAGGGGGCGTATCCATCCACAGAAGAAAAGGTAACTTTGTGACATGATCACGAAATTGAGCTGAAATTTTGGTAAGAGCACCTTCATAATCTGGTGTGAAATGCAAACCTACGTTGAGGAGCAAAATGTCATGTGGGTGTCCCCACGACATTAAAATTGGTATGACCAGGTCCAGAACTGTTTTAGGTTGATCAGCGCGCAAGTAGCATAAGCGTGTGCTGCCCACTAGGTTTGCACACTGTGCTGTCCGCAACTGATCTAGCTTAGGAGCCACTGACGGATCTGCACTGCTCAGATTGCGCATTTCAAGGTCCCAGAACTCATGCAGAAAGCACTGCAAGGCTTTGCTCATGTCCAGAGACTGTGAGTCACCCACAACCCATAGAGTGCGGCTCCTCACCAGCTGAAACAAGTCGCAAGGAGTGACTGTCAAGACGTCAAGAAACTGGCGCTCAAGAAAGCCCTCTATCAGCCATTGTTTCCGCTGCTTGCCACAGGCTGGATTACCCGGAAACTCATTGTCAAATTTGCAAAAGTTGCTCCAGACGCTGTCAGATCCACAGTGCCGGCATTGCGGCTTACGAGTGCCACCAAACAGGTATGGTGTTTGACCCTGTGCGATGTCCTCAGGACTATGCCTGTCATATGGGAATGGACACTTTGGAGTGCCATCAGCCTCCATTCTGAGCAGAAGGTCCTCGTTCACACTCCTTGCATGAGGGCTGAATGAGGCTTGCGTATGCTGGCGCTGCCATGCAGTGATCAGCAGCCCCAGTAGGCACAGCCATATGCAGATAGAAGCAAAGGTGACCCAGCGTTTGCCTCGGCCGGTCTTTCGCGATGGGGGCATCAAGCTCTATGATCCGAATGCATGACAAGCCAGATCAGCAAGAAGGCAGCCACACTTTGTCCCCCGACGGGATTTGCCCTGGCCCCTATGAAAAACGAGCAACTGAAGCTCTGCAAATGATGCGATATGGTACGTTGGCGACAAAACTCACCGCTTCAAGCTCGCAGCAGCGACCCTCAGTCCTTCAAGTGCGGCGTGCAGCAGACGGGTTGACTAACGAGATCAGAAGCAGCTGCTTAAACGGTGAACGCAGCGAGAGCTGCAAGCACCTTGTGAAGCTCTCAAACTTGCCTTGAATCCGCAGCTGCCGCTCTTTATAAATAGCTGATTGTCTTGACGTATCAGAGACGCCGAGAAAAGAAGCTTAGGCAAGAAGGCAGCAAGTCAACGCTGAACTTCACTGAAAAGCGCTGACTCATCGTTGCCAAATGAGATCTTGACCTATCGACCAATTTCTAACCCTAACGAGGGCTGGAAGCAGCTGGCGTAGCTGACAGTAGCTCCAGTGTTACTGATCTAGTGTCACTCATTCGCCTTCGCGTATCGCAGAGCGCGACTGTCACATACTTGCTTGCATTCGCCCTCGTTACGGCGATGACGCATCCTCGGACTCAGTATCTGGAAGAAGCGCAAGATCCAGCTCGGCAACCTTTGCTGAGAAACGACGCGTCACCACAAGAGGAGGCAGCAATACAGTCTGGTGCAGAGCAAACTGTCAGTAGTGGCAAAACAGCAGAATCAGGCTCTCCCTCCGCACCACCTCTAGGCAACTCATCGGCACCAGTTACACAGACTAATCTTACTGAGGCACAAAACGCCGTGGTCGCCACGTATGGGTTGCCAGTAGGATATCAGACCCAGTATGCAGGTACTATGCCATCTGTATTGAGGCGCCACAGTCTGCGCAGAATTCCAGCGCAATGATGTCAGACCAAGAATGCAAACTTCACTGCAGAGGGACCACCCCAGTCTGCCACCATGCAGCCTGCAGCTCAGACTACAGCTCAGACTACAGCTGCAGTTCCCCAGCAGAGTTGGCGCATGCAAAACTTTGGCACCTTTGATGATGAGCCAGCGATCATTACATGCACACAATGCGGCCGCACTGGTCAAACTTTCACGTACAAGGTACAAGCTGTGAACTTTCACCAAGAATTTGGCCATGTCAATCTTTGTATTGTCAGGATGGCTGCAGTTGTCGATTGCAAGTGTGTTCAGATTTAAATGTGATGTTGTGCAGGAAAGTGGATGCTGTGTGTGGTTCAGTGCTTTGACCTGCATCTTTCTCGGTTGCTGGCCATGTGCCTGGCTACCCTTCTGTGTACACTCCTGCAAGGACACACTTCACAGATGCAGCAACTGTGGTGCAATCGTAGGCAAGCACGCTTGGGGCCGCTGAAAACAATGCTTAGTTGTTGTACCTTAGTGAAATGTTCAGCAAGGCTCGGCATGTGCTTGCCGAGCTCACTGTGTTGCTTTCTGGTATCTTGATAGTCTTTCTTGTCATGTTCAAGTTGCCATTGTTCAGCTTGAACATATGCCTTGATGTCTTGCATTGTGTGTTTGTTGTGTATATTACGCACTGGCATATTTGAGCTTTTCATTTTGTCATGGGTTTGACAAGCCGGCTTGCAGAACTTGATTGCGCTTTGTTCAGTGCTGAGGGTCATAGGGCTCCATGGTGTTGTGCAGCGCAGCTGTGTTAGGCATAGGTATCACAGCAATACTTCAGCCGTGTTGACCTTGTCATTCTGCTGTGTAACAAGAAGCAGCGCTGGAATCCTTCGTTCTTGCGCTGAAAGCACTTCAGAAGTTGTCAAGACATACTGAGTCAGGACGTCACGCTTTAAATGACCGTCGGACCCTGTGATATCAGTGAGCAACAACACCGGCCCAGCCAATGAATGCTGATAGACATACGCTGTATACAACCTGCACGTCCTGCAAGTCATTGTTCTTGATGCATGTCTCGACTGTCTAACATAATTCGTAGGTGCAGATTAGGAGCATGCTACAGGTATCGCTGCCAGTGATACCTTGACACATGCATGCAACTTACAGCTCCTATGTCAACCTTCTCTGCAGCACACTTGAAACAACTTTTTGGATGAGCAGGATATACAGCTGCAATGAAGCTGCGTCAGGGGTCATCACTAACCACAGTAAATGTCAAGTACACATGCAAGATTCAATGGGCTCAAACAACAGCTTGCTAGATACCAGCAAAGGAAAGAAAAGAACAAAAGACAAGTCTACGCTATCAGGCGTCACACTGAGAGCCTCTGTGAGCAGGCCAGCCCAGAAGTAGCCCTGCATAATCTCACATAGGACCTCTAGCATTGCCAAATCCCCAGTCATACTGGTGCCTGCCTCTGCGCCCTACAGCCTGCTGCTGAGGTCTAGCAGTCAGCTTCAACAGTCCAGCTGGCAGCTGCATTGAGCCAGTCCAAGAAAGCTCTGAGACCACAGCTCTCTGTGCTTCAGCAACGCTAGCACTGGCTGGCCTTGGTTTCAGTCCTGTCAGTGCAGGATCCCAGGGCACTGGCACACTAGACATCGGGGCGAACAAGCGGTTGGACCCGGCCCAACTGGGGGACCCTGGGGAGATTGGCGGGGAGGGGGGCGCGGGATCATGTGACTGAGCAGCATGTATGAGCTGGCGGCGTCTGGCTGGTCTAGAGGATGGTGTGTTTGGTCGCTCAGGGCTTGGCGGTCGTGCAGCTGTAGCAGACTGAGCCAAGGCATTTTGACCTGCAAGACATGCAACCTGCTCAGACTGACTTGAGGGTTGCGACTTGCTTTGGGGAGTTGTGATCTGCATGGAGGGCAGCTGCAGACTGGCCTTGTGCTTAGTGACCTGCATGCCATGCAGCTTATTCAGCACCAGCTTGGCTGAGCTCCAATTCCCATATTTCAACTGCACATTGCAAGCATGGCATGCAGCTGCAGCAGATTGGGCTTGCACAGTATGGCCTGCATGACATGCAGCTTGCTCGGCATCAGTATTGTTTTCGATTGAGTGCACATTGCAAGCATGGTTTGCAGCTGCAGCAGAGTGGCCGTGTGCACTGTGATCTGCATGACATGCAAGCTTGCTGAGCTACAATCCAGCAAGCCCAGGGTGCTGATGTTCATGCACTTGCATGCATGCACTGTGAAGGTCCGAACACCCAGCTGGGTGTGTTGGGCTTGCTCAGCAGCAATAGAGCAAGCAGATAATTTTGCTTCCATGGGCTGGCATGCATGCTCCAAAGGTGTAGACACGCAGCTAGGTGTGCTGAGAGTCAATCGGAAGCCTGGCATCATGATGTCACAAATGCTGCAAAGTAACACCTTCCAGAGTGTGCTTGGAGCGCCTTGTGTTGAATGTTCTTCAGAAAAGGGCACGGAAACTGCAGGTCACCAGAGCAGGGTGACAGGTAAAGGACGCATATCACAGCAGGTCAGAGCAAGTTGTTCCCGCAAGCACCTGCAGGATGAGCCAGCCTAGAGCAGTCTTTTGGGGCCTCTGCTTGTTGCACTGTCATCGGCCGGCTCTCGTGTGATGGCAGCATAGTGGAGATGGTTGACACTTACTTTGCATAAGCATTGATGACTGCTCCACTGACTCTTGCCCACTGATTGATGCTTGCTTGCTCAGCTGCAGCCGCTGCAAGAATGGTAACTCTGCTGCTGCTTCCTGCTGCCTTGCAGGAACAGCTGCAGCACTGCATGACAGCGATCTGTCACCAGCGCTGCTAGCACTCCACTGTGACATGAGTTGCAGATCCTCTGCATCAGCCTCAGCTGTGGTGTGCTTGTCACTAGACAGGGCTGATGACTCTTGCCCTCTGGTTGTTGCTTGCCTGCTCATCTGCAGCCGCTGCAAGAAAGGTGACTCTGCTGCTGCTTCCTGCTGCCTTCCAGACACAGCTGCAGCACTGCCTGACTGTTCTCGATCACCAGCGCTGCTAGTGCCCCACTGTGACATCAGCTGGGGATCCGCTGCATCAGCTGTGGTGGAGAAATCACTTGACAAGGGCGTCGCTTCTTGTTCGTGATGTGATGTGCTAACATGACTTTTAAGCTCCTGAATATCAGCATTAGCACAGCAGGCCTGCTGCACAGAGGAAGCGGAAGCTGATCTTAGCTGTGCTGGCATCTGACCAAAACGCCGGCTAGGACTTGCACTGTGCAATGTGCCTGCTGTGGTGGGATCTCTGCAAGCATCTGATACTCTGTGCACAACATCATTTGCTGGTGAATGACTGCAGGAGTCTGAGCTTTGGTCAAAGGCCACATTCTCACCGTCTTCATGGATGGCGTCTTGAGACCCCGCTTGACACTCAGAAGATAGTTGCCTCAAAATGGCTGCAGCCCTGTCATGTGTCAGCTCTGCTGCGTCCTCTATAACCAGCACGTCAACAGCTGAATTAGCACTGTCAGAACAGCTGCAAGCTGCTGCATAGTGATCTTGGCCATCAACAGGTGACTGCGCTTCTGGTGTCTCTATGAGCAAGATGTCAACAAATGGTTGAGTCTCGTCACCAGTGCTACAAGCTGCTGCACGTTCAACTTGTGCATGGTCTGGAGATTGAGCTTCTGATGTCTCTATGACCAGAATGTCAACATTTGTCTCATGACTGTCGCAACTGCTGCACGTTATTGCGGACTCAACACCTTCATCATGCGCTGATTGAGCTATGATCTGTGACTGAGCTTGTGTCTGTGGCTGAGACTGAGCCTCTGATGTGCTGCTTTCAGTTGCTGGTGACATGCTGATTAAGACAGCCGCAGCAGCTTGAGCTTCCTGTTCAGTCATGTTGTAGCCAGCAGAGACCTCAAGCCTGTGCTTGCGCCAGTACAAGCCTGGATCCTCTGCTGCACTTGAGCTGGTGGCTGTGCCGTCTGCAGTTTGTGGCCTGCCAAAATTGCGTGAAGTCATCAGCAACACAGACATTTAGGATGATACAGAGCAAGACAGGGACATTAAGGGTATGTTCAACAAATGCACAAGTTATGTGATTGCATGGACGACGCCAACAGCACTACCAGATGTCCTGTACAAATCAATCTTGCTGCGCCAGAACTTATGCAGTTGCAATGGCAGCAGAAACCTGCTAGTCTGCACCCATTGCAACCACTTTGCAGCACGCAGAAAGCCTATAACTGCATGCAGGACAAGCACAAACACTCCTCAAGCAGGGGTGCATGTATACCTGCTTGTTTGGCCAGGCACAGGGCTAGATAGCCGACTGTCAGCATGCCTGATGCCGGCACTCTGGGGCCGTGTCACCTGCTGCACAGCTGATTCCACGCTTGCATGGCCAATCATTGCCTCCTCAGCACAAGCATCACCCAAGGGCTGAACGTTCAAGAGTTCTTGCCCTGCAGACCTTGAAACTGGCCTAGACAAGGCTCCAGACCTAGGACTGAGTGCCAGGGCATTCTGGGATGCTGCTGTTGCCAAATCAGGCTGCTGACTCAGACTATATAGCAGATAGCTGCCTGGCATGTTATGGCCAGATGCTACAGGTGGCAAGCGTTGGTGCAGCCTGCTGGCAGAAGCTGGACGTGGTCTTCTGCCAGACCTGCCTTGATGCCTGACAGCGAGGTGGTCACTAGGGTAGGCAGGGGGGTGTGGGGGGGATGGCCCAGCATAGCCCATGCCTGGTGGATGCTGACTAGAACCAGCAGGGGGGTGCGGAGGGGCTGACCCAGCAAAGCCCTGGACTGATGCATGCTGACGAGAGCTGGCAGGAGGGTTCAGGGCAGCCAGCCCGCAAAGGCCCCTTGAGGACTCTAGACCCAGGGATGAGGCCAGGTCAAGAGATGAGTATGGGGAAGTTGAAGGTGACTGCGGCTGCATGGCTGACCAAGTTGGCTGTTGGATTGATCTGGTTGTGGCAGCTGAAGTGTTAGCCAGTCTGGAGTCATCAAGCATCTGCAGTCCTGGGAGAGCCTTGCACACCTGTGGCATGCGATGCAATGCTGTATGAGCGTGCCAGAGCAGCATGCTTTGTCTCGATAGTGCTGAGCATTTGTGCTGGTGCCCATGCAAGACGATCTTGGGCAGGAACGCAGCTGATGCATGCATATTTGCCACAGGGACACCCACAAGGCAGACCAGTGGTAGGGTATACTTGGCAGCAGGAGCATGCTGACAGTGACATGCATGCTTGTGATACGAGTAGAGGCAAAGATTCCTGGGCTGCTTACTCAAGGAGGCCCCCTCATGAGACCAAAATTTGACAGCAGAGACTATTTTCACTTTTATACTTTCATTTAGTCTTTTCTTTTTGTCTTCTGTGAGAGCAAGACATACGGCATGGTCAACCTACAGAGGCATGCCTGGGCTTGGTTGGATGGCTCAGCAGCAATGGGGTTATCAGCCAAAGTGAGCACTGCCAGCTCAGGGCACCAGTTCAGATACAGCAGAGCGCCTGCTTAGGTACAGACACGTGGTACTTGGCATGCTCAAGTTACAGAAGCCTACCTGGGCTTGGTAGGAGGGCTCAGCAATAATGGGGTTATCAGCCAGAGTAAGCACTGCCAGCTGAGGGCACCAGCTCAGGTACACCAGGGCCCCCAGATCATCCACATGATTGCCTTCTAAATCAAGGACTTCCAGCATCTCCATGTCTGCACACAAAAACACTGACTGACCATGGTAGCAACTTGAATGACTTGGAATGAGTATTGACTGACATGGAATGACTGTGGCTGCAATTGACTGACGCTGCAACTGAGTATTGCTGCAAGAGCATCTCTTCAAACTGTGCGCATAGTGAATGCCTGGAGAAGCAGCAGACAGCAATGTTGCCTCCATGCATTGAAGACAAGACATCATCTGACCGGACATCTGATGGCAGCTTGTGCTTACCTGCTATTGGCTCCAAGTTCTCAATTGCATTGAAAGCTGCATACAGCTCCTTCAGTTGGGGAATGGCATTGAGACCATCTAAGCCTGTCAGCCCACAGTGTGACACCCAAAGTATCTGTAGTCAAGCAGAACATGATAAGGTTTGTTGCTAGCAAACATTGCTGATGGTAACCAGGGGTTAATTACCTGTAGGTGTCGCAGTTTGGACCCCCCGAGGTCCCTGATTGAGGTCAACGCGCTGTTGTTCAGCTTGAGTTCCCGAAGCAAGGGCATTTTCTGCGGTGTTGACACCTTACTCCAGGACTTTGCTCAAAGTATAGCTTGCATGCAAGGAATGACACTGAAGGCAGGACAGAATCTGTCGCACCTCGCCAAGAGTGCTAAGGGAAGTCTCAGTACAGTCCACAACAGCATCAAGGAAGGTAACATCTTCAAGCCTCTGCAGATACATCAAGTACCATGAGTTCATGCGCAAATTCAGTCTCAAACGTTGACAGCAAAGCAGCGCATCTCGCCATTACCTGAACACCAGTAATGTCACGAAGCAACTGCTCTTCCTGCAGCTCTTTCACAAGCAACTCTTGCATCCTCGATCTGTGCCGAGCTCAGTTTTGTCAAGGTAAGCCAATCTTGCCGCTATACGTCAAGGCTGCAAGAGCATTTTCCAAGCGGGAGCCGGGCAGACCGCCTATCCGCTGTCGGCTCATTTCTCTTCTGCGTATGCCTTAAGCTTGCCAGGTCTTCCTTCGAAAGTTGGCCGTAACGCCTACGGCCGTTACGGCAGTTTCCAAGATTGGCGTTTCATCGTGCGCTACGAAAGAAGCTCGTCTTCCGCTCTTGCCTATCGATGCGCATGGTTACTTGTTTCGCCATCATGGTTCAAGAAGCAACCACAGCCATGCCAGCACAATGGGATGAGTCCGAGCTGCAGGGCTTGGAAGCAGACTATCCTGACATGCTTAAAGTTTATGACACCAATTCGTCCAAGTATAACCCGCGTCCAGGTGCGTAGCTTTGTAAACAAAAGATGCTTCGTATTTGGTCTGAAATCTCAGTCGACAGAAGCGCGCGTTGGCACAAATTCAGGCTTTTGAGTGATCACTGCTTGATTCACTTAAGCTTTGTTGCAGGTACTGGCAGAACAGGCTATCTGCAGGTACCGCCGAACAACTACCCATTTTACTCTGATGACGAGAAGTACATGCCAGCCATGCAGTCAGATGGAGGCCAATTGTCAGGTGTGATGGTCTGACTAACGTGCACCTGCTGCCAAATTGAGCATCAGAGCTGCTTTTTGAGCTGCAGTCGCCAATTATTTTGCCAATTCAGTTGCATCTGTCACAATAGAGCACCACATGTGCCCATGTGTTCACATAGGCAGGTAGCCTTGCTGCTATGCTGACTGAAGCAGCACTGCCATCCTGTTCATGTGCAGATTGGAAAGCAATGTACCACCCTTCAGCAGAGCAAGCAGAAAAAGACAGACTGGCTGCTTATGAGGCTGGCATCCCACATGGTGAGCCCAGGCCCTTTGTGCAAGGCTTTTAAGACAGTGGCACCTGGCGTGTCTGCTTTGCTTTTCCACCTGACAAATCCTAGGCACAGTCATCACAATCATGTGCAACCTAGATGAAAAAAAGAACTTCTGCAGCTAGACTGCTGGTCTGATGCAGGTTACGTACCACCAGGCAACAAGTACAAGGACCTGCCCACGATCCACCTGCAAGTTGTGAGTGATTTGGTAAGCTGACTGCCTGCAGAGCTGTTGAGGATAACAGACTTTCCAATTTGGCGTGCTGCAAGCCACACTTACCCTGCTGAAGTAGTGTACAACATAGCACTGATGTTTTGCAGCATGACAATGATGAGTATGGAGCTAAGGTGGGAGCAGATGGAACACATACAGGAGGTCCATTCAACATTGATGTGAGCCCTACTATGCGGGTTGAGGACTTGAGACTGGTCATTCAGGTGAGCTTGATGTCATGCTGATAAGCACTTGTCAGCCGATGACTGCAGCTGCTGCCATAACAATATGCAGGAAAAGAAGCACTGATGGCGTACAGCTGAAAGCCGCTGTCATGCTTTGCATCAAAAACCAGCTCTGCATGCATGCCGTCCTTGATGAATGCCTGATGGAGTCTGGACTGCAGACAAATGGTTTTCAAATCTTGCTACAAAAGGCGCATTTGGTCTGAAACCTGCATTTGAGCTGTGCTGTGAAACTTGCTGAGTTGCTATTATGAGTTGCCGTCAGGAATGCAGCTTGACGCACTGCAGTCACCAGAATGTTTGCACATAATCAACCCATGATGGCTGCCTCACGGTGTCTGATGACAAATGGGTCTCCTAAGCATGCTGCAGAACTGCATTTGGTCTCAGAACTGCATCCTGATCTGCTGTGAAGTTGCTATTCTGCAGGAGGTTGGGGGCATAGTTCCCGCCCTGCTGAAGCTATCATACGCAGGCAAAAACTTTGAAGACTCACAACGAAGCCTTCAACAATACGGACTTACATACTGGCACAAGAAGTTTCCTCATTGGCCTATCAAAGTCCGCAAGTGTAAGCAAATTTTCAGGCTCAATGTTGCCTTTTGGTCCAGCTGATTCGTAGCTGTGGATGTATTGCTGTGCGCTGGTGACACATTCTGTGTTTGCTGCAGGCTGACTCAGTCATACATGTTGTTCAGCGCAAGCAAGAGCTCTCGCCGTTTTCTTTCTGCTTCTAGGTCCGCTTGCGACTTGTCAACCTTCATTTTGATCTGCAAGAACACCTTGCTTCAAACGCTGCCCAGAAACTAGACATTCCAGCCAGTGGCAACAAAGCTTGCAGTGCTGCTTGTGACGTTGTCCTTACCTTGTGTCCAGATACTGAGCTATATTGCCCCTCCGCTTTGGCCTTGTCACTTTGCAAGAACTGCAACAACAGCAGAGAAAGATTATTGCATGGGACAGGACTTGGTGCAAAATTCTCAATCGCAATTTGCAGCATTGTACCTTGCTTAATTGCACAGGACCAGACTGCTCGTCTGCATCCCGCTCCTGGTGTCTGGACTTCTTATGCTTCTTTTTCTTTGAGCGCTTCTCTGACTTTTTCTTCTTTTTCTGTTTCTGTTTCGAGGCTTTGTCTCTCTTTCTACTTGCATCGCTGTTACTGTCGCTGCCATCTCTGCTATGACTGTGGCATCACACTGAAAAAGAGCCGTGTTAGAGCCTGACAGCATGACTGCCAGCGTCACAACAGGCAGCATAGATCTTTTGCCATGGCAGCCTGTGTGTTATATTACCTTCTGGAGCGTTTTCTGCCTTTTGTTGAAGGCTTTGCGACGCGCTCCCTTGCAGCAGACCCTGAAAACCCAATACAGCCAGTGTTGCGGCCAGGGTAATGGCAAGATCTGCCACTCTATGAGCGATCTTGCTCTTACCTTGTCTGGCTTCACTGTCAGAGCTTCCCTCTCCATTGCTGCTGCTTGAAGCCAAGGCTGTGCTGTGTCCTGCAGCTTCCATCCCCTCCACAAACGGTACAACTGACGTTCAGCAAGCTATCAGCGCAAGGTGCGCTGTCTCAGAAAGAAGCAGCAGGCTAGAGGTCAACGTGATTAGGCCCGTGTCACAGGCAGTGCCTGTATGATGTGCTGCACAGGGTGTGAAAGGAGCGTGCAGCTGAAGTGATACAGAAGGCCGCAAAGTGCAGACCACGATATGGCTGTGAGAAAGACAGCTCAGGTATCGATTGCAAAGTGACGAGCAATCGTCCATGCTTTTGTCTGCAGGCGTTTTCAAATGCCTTCGTTACCCTCATCATCCAGCTAGGTTGTACAATTCGATAGTTGAACAGGCACAGCCTGCATTGGCGAAGGGCGGAAGCAATGCAGGCCGCTCTGCCTGAACACCAGGCGGCCGCACGCGTGCGTCTACCTCGCACTTGGCAGAGGGTCTGCAGGACACGATCGCGCTGTCACGTTTCAAGATACATCGACCCAGCAGTCACAAGGTGCTCAAAGCGGTTTTCAGTTCGCGCGGAAGCAGGCAAGGGGTTTGGCAAACCACAAGAAGCTAAGGTATCAGGCGCTTGTAGGTGGTGGTTACCTGCTGGAGTTGTTGCCGTTCTCACGGTCCTGAAACGCCAACAGAGTTTGCCTGTGACAGGGCGACTCGGCAGACAATCGTGCAGCAAAACCGAAACAGCCGTCGAAAGGTCGTAATACACAGCCACCAGCAAATGACCTTGGGTATATTTCTGCCTTTGAGCAATTATTGCCGGAATGCTTGCCATAGGATTGGATTGCTGAATCAATGTTGTACTGGCGCAGGGCTGCTGCTCAGGGATGGCAAAAGGCAGATGGCAAGCAGCACTTTGACGATGCTTTTGACTCCCGGCTGAAGGGTCTCCAGGATCAGTCAGCACAACGCATTGATGTGAGCAGCTGTTGTTGACCACCTTTGCTGCAAAACTGTAAGTATATAGTCTGGCATGCCACTGATTCCGTGCCTGTTGTAGACAACACAGCAGCAGCAGCAGCGGCAGCAACCACCTCTGGGTGCAAAAGACATTTATGCTGAGCCACCGCCCTTGTCACGGACCTTGTTTGGCAAAAAGGACAAGAAGGATGCAGATATCCCTCCTACATTTTTCAATCAGAAATTTTTGACAGCTGCGTCCCTGGTTTTAGTAGGCATTTTCCTCATTAGCACTTTTGCCTTTGGGCAGAGCGAGGAGGCAGACAAGCCGGTACGCCAGCCTACATGCAGTGCACAGTTGTCTATGCCATGCTGCTACATCACGTGCTGTTGGGTCAAGAATGCCTCTCCCGAGGTCCTGATGGACTGTCCCCTAGCCCATCCTAAGCATCCTGTCCTGTGGCAGTTCCAGTGCTGTGTCTACACCATCTGTGCAAACCAGTCGTGCGGATTGCGCTGCAGTTCCTGCCTGTCTAGCACAAGACAGAACTGGTTCGAGAAACCACCAGTTGATTGCACTTGTACGTACCTAGCTGGGCCTGCTGAGCCTGCCTAGAATGCGTGTGAAATGAATGAATGAGTGAATGTTGCATGGCATTCATTTCCTGTCTTCAGAAATGGCATGCACAGCTGTCAAAGACTGCAACTGAAGTGAAGTCATTCGGCTGCTGCAGTCACCAACTTTCCAGGCTGAGCTGAAAGCTCAACAGCTAAAGAGAGCAAAGGAGCTGGAGTCACAGTATGCCAGTGATTCAGCAGATCTTGTCGCCTTGGAAAGTGCTGCTCAGTCGTACACAAATGTTGAGGACTACAAGAAGGCAGAAGATCTGCTCAGAAAGCTGGTTGCAGCATCGCCAGATAGCATTGACGCTTGGCGTGAGCTGGTATGTGTCTTGTTGACGCTTCACTCTTGCCAAAGCTGATGTGCATCCCTGTGGCACACAGACATGGCACACTGAAGGAGCTTCGTTGGCCTGCATGTCAACATGGTGCTTCCATGTTGGCAACAACTAATGACATGGTGCAGAGTAAAACAGCATGCTTTTCATTCTCTGTTGCACAGTACGGACACATAGCTGCGACTTCTGCCAGTGAGTCACTGAAAGTTGATGACTGCAGGGTCAAGCACGTACGAGCCTTGCAGATTACAAAGGTGCAGCTGCAGCCTATGTCAAGCTCCTGGAGCTTTCTCCTTCCATCACCTCACTATCGGAGTTAGCTACAGCATATACTGATGATGGACAGTATCAGACTGCGCTCAACCTAATCAAGTCAATCCGCGATAAGTTGACATCAACTCCTGAAGAACTGGCCACTCTTGGATATGGCAAAGCGGAGCTGGATCTGCTGTTGGGCCGCACATACGCACAATGGCCAGGCCACGACGGCCAAGCTATGCAGTACTATGATCAGCTAATATCAAGAAGCCCGGATGACTTCAGGCAAGTGCACATGTGACAAGTGTAGCACATGCGTCTGAACACATTGAACCACAAAGAGGTGCAGGTGCGTGTCGCAAGATTTGGGCTGTTTGTGGCAGATACATATATTACCGTACCGCTTCTAATGATTGTCGGCTCCTAATGATGGTCGGCTCTTCCAATAATAAAATAATACAACTAGATCGTCGTTTCAAATATTTATTAATTGTATCTATGGTCGGGCCGCGCTGGAATAAAATTTAATGACTTTAATGCAGGTCAGGCAGTGCAAATCGCCCTGCAATGGCTATATGAACCTGATGTGATTCCTTGCGCATGCAGACGGCTTAGTGCGCGGCCGCAACAAGCCCTCATGGTCCTGGATCACGACATAAGCTCGTTGCAGGCTTTTGCCTTCAGAAATGTGAATATCCATTATTGTTTTTTAAGGTCGGCGGAGTTTAATAATTGATTTAATGACCTGTTACAACGTCGGCGCTTCCAAGAGTTATTTAATAAAAAAACCAAATATTAAAGCGGTACGGTAGTACAGCACAAAGATGTGCAAATGTATGTGAAAAATTTTGTGCATTTTGTGGCGCATGCATTTGAGAAATTAACAGCATGCAGGACTTCCATGGCTGGGCAAAATTAAACATGCTGTGAATGAGTTGTGTTGTATGCAGGGGATATTTGGCACGAGGAGTCCTGTTTAGGGGCCAAGGCAAACAAGGCGATGCATGGCGTATGTTTATGCAAGCACGATACATGGCACCAAGCGAAGCCAAATACTTGGTTGACAGAGTTATAGGTGACAAACGAGTCTCATAAACCTTGTCACTACTCACGTAGTTCTGCATTGTCAATAGGGCTTGGTTACCCTAGACTAGTGCCCTTTTTGAGTCCTGATTCCAGCGCTTGTGCGTTTAGACAGAATCTCAGTCAATATGCGGACTCAAGGTTCAACATGTTTGTGATACAAGACAGGTTCAGCAAATCACTCAGCAACACCACAGCATTGTTGCGCAACTTTGCTTGCTGCTTACGTAATCAGGCATTTCAGGAAGCGTGGTGTTGAGCTGGGTTTCTGTTTCTTACTCAGGTTTACAACCTGAGGCTGAGGTATCTGGCCGCCTCCAGTAGAAGGTACAGGGGCTGACATTTCAGGCAGTTGTGCTTTAGGCAGGGATCCAGCTGTGGTCAAATTGGCTGTCACTGTAGCTGGCTGACCCGCTGCAGCCCCTTCATTGTCATGTCTCAAGTGCTGCTCTGCCAGATAGCTGAACACTGCAGTGCATGGAGTCACAGTACTTATCTTTGTGCAGACTTGTGAGCGGTGCAGCAGACACAGCAGGTTTCTGTGAGGTTCAGCATACCTTCTGACACATTCAGGTTGTCCTTGACGCAAGTCCTGTAAAACCTGAGCTTGAGCTGTCGCGTCAATGCCTCCGCTTCTTGACTTGTCACCTCAGCCTGCAGCAAAGCTGCATCATCATTCATCCTTGTCATCAGTCACAAATATCAAAGCATAGCAGCGTCTGTGACTTCAGCAATGCTCAAGCAGACTTGGTCTAAGCCCAACAATCTGTACAGTTGGTTTGAGAAGTTGCTGCCACTAACGTCAAGCATGCAGACTGCTGGTAAGGCACAGCACAACAACATGCGTCATGCAGCTCAGGCAGCTGACAGTTTTCTGAGGCTACAAGTAGGACATTTTAGTAGGCTGATGAATTGCATAAACATAAACAGTAATTTTTGGGTTGTCGGGTAAGTCCTTGCAAACGCGCAACTAGAATGCAGGTTGGCCCGCAACTCCAGGGGACAGATGCATGTGGGGCAACACATCTACTACATGATGTGGGCGCTCACCTGGTCCATTAGGTCAACCTTGTTTTGCACTAAAGCCATTGGAATGGGACCAGATTCAGCTTCAATCTGCAAAAGATGTTTGCATATGTTGATCAGCGTAAGCTAAAGCTTTGCGAGAGACATGAGCAGCATACTGTTGCATATTTGCACACCTTGCCTTTCCATCGTGTTACTGCCTCAAATGAGGCATGATCTGTAGTTGAAAACACTAGAACAGCGGCACATGCTCCTGCATCACACATTGTGCGTACATGAGCAGCCAACTCGACAGACACCAGCAGTAGCTGTAGCTTGTTGTACCTCTGTAGTATGTTCTAGTGATAGAGTCAAACTCCTCCTGACCCGCTGTGTCCCACACCATTAGCTTGACATCCTCGCCCACTGAGTCTACATATTGTCGTTTCTCCAGAAAGTCCACCCCAATTGTTTTCTTGTACTCGTCTGTGAACTCACCCCTGCAGCACAACAACCAGGCAGCTGAGATTACACATGTGAAAGCTTGACACCGGCTGGCTGCAGCAGAGGCAAACTGACTTGCACAAGCGCTTGATCATACTGCTTTTCCCGACATTGCCATTGCCGACAACTAAGACCTTGATTTCTCTCTGCAGCATCAAAACCGTAGTCTGCATGACTGTTGTGAAAGCATATCAGGTTGCTGTTCAGCAGCACGCTTGCCTCAAAGTCGTCCCCTTGCATGCTTGAGCGTACTCCTTCCCTCGAGCGATTGACACCGGCTCCCTGATGTCACACGTTGAAAAGCACAGCAAGCCAGAACTTTGAAACAGGCCCGTCACAACAACGTATGCAGCCAATATCGCGCAAGAACGCCAGTCAACCGTGTAGAGATGTCAAACGGAATCTGACATTCGGTTCCTAGGCCTCTGCAGAAACAGGGAACGTGGCAGAATTATTTTGGGTCGACCTGAATTAATTATGCAATTTGCAGAACCCT
>BDIU01000390.1:0-61558 GCA_002118135.1 Trebouxia sp. TZW2008
AGGGCGAAAGCTTTCGGCCCCTTTCGCTGCCGAAAGCTTTCGGCTACCTGCCCGCTCACTGTCAGTGGCAATCAGCAGCATGCTGCGCAGCACCTTGCGAGCGGTTTAACACATCATGTGGAACGCAGACGCGTCGCTCACTCGTAATCCGTCTACTCATCACTACCGATTACGAGGAACGTAAACAAGCAAAGCAGATGTCACAATATGAGCGTGCATTCGCTCCCCAGTCAGGGGTCAGGATGCAGGATGTTGCTGGTGTATTCGAGATGATGTGAAGGCTGTGGACCGCGTGCACCGGGTTCCTGTTGTCAAAGTTCTCGGCCATCAACACAACTGCCTTCGAAATTAGCTGCTTGTCATGGTGGCTTGTGTCTGTCCTATCATGCTTTTCGAAACGAAATAATGCGAGAAGGCCATGCATGACATAGACTGCTTTGCATCTTGCAGAGCTGTCTTGGTGAGATGTGTGACAACCGACCTGCAAGCAGTGCTTTTGAAATGTGCCTATACAGTTTCGCAAACACGTCAAAAAAGCCTGTGCAAGGTTCTTAGCAAGAATCCCAAGCATTCGTGTCTGCAAGATTCTGATCATAGTCCAGGCATTGTTCTGTTTACATGGTAACAAAACCAGTATGTGAGGAAGATGCCAGGCAAAGGCTGTATATGCCAGCACACGTGGTCAGCACTTGCAGAGACAGTTCACAGCATCCAGGCGCCAGACATCATGAGGTGGGGCAGAGAGCCCTTGTATGCAGCCAGGTCCCTTTGCACACCGTTGCAATAGTAGACTCTTGATATGGTACTGTCGAGGCTGCTTTTTGAAGGCTGGGCAGCAAGAAGCACCGTTCACTCTTCCTCAGCCTGGGACAGCTGTGATGCGTCGGACTGTCCATTGGGTGCACCATGCCTAGTGCCTAACCGCAGGATCTAGCCAAAGCTGTAGCAGCCATCAAGACGTCACAGCAGAGCTTCTGCTCATGCTGACAATTGACTGGCAAGCGTCATATATGATTCCTGCATTGAGATCATTGATCTGGCTCCAGAAAGCTGCATGCATGAAACGGACAAACACATTGCATTGTTCAATGCACATGTGCAATGAGAAGCTTGATGAGAGATGACTGATAGTATTGCGCAAGCTGTGCACTCACATTGACTGTGAACAATTTCTCAGATCTGTCGAAGTGTATCTGCATGTGGCAGTCTCGACCATGTGATGCGCACAAAGCTTTGACACAGTGTCCTTATAATCAATGTTTGAGCTATAGTCCTTTGTTTTTGTCCTAGCTTTTGGTTGACTCAGTGTTCTTCCTGTGAGCTGCATGCATCTTCAGTATGGTCGTGAGCTGCATTGGAATTTCAAGCATCAGATGCAAAAGTGATTGCAGATTTTGCAGCAAAATGCACACACAAGGTGTACAAGTTCACAAAGCTACTGCAATGTACCATTGCTACTCCTGCATCACATAGAATGTGACGTAGGCGATCACCTAACAGTTGTTCAACAAAACCTCAGCATTGCTGACCTGCGTCGTGGGGTGCTCAGTCCTACTCACCACGGCGTGACTGCGTTCGTGCAGCGTGTACACGTATGTGCAGTTAGGCAACACGCTGGCATTTAGATGCCTGCACTGCAGGTCAAAAGTTAACAGGACTAGCCTCGAGGTTCGGGAAAGTGACAAGGTCTGTGCCTGCCGACAGGTTGCTGCCACAACACCGCTGGCACTACCTTCTTTAGCAAACGCGCTCCATGGAGGCCCAGGCCGAGAAGGCGCGTATCGATGCCGCAGTGGAAGAGAAAAAGGCGATCAGGGAGAGGCACCTGGCGCACGTCAAGGTAAGCTTGTGGTGAACCTTCTGAACTCTTCTTAACTTCTTGCTAATCATAGCTGCTTTGCAGGCTGCCAAAGGTTTCACTGATGAGCTGAGGGAGGGACTGACTAATCCTTCCAGCAATCAGTCAGTCTCGTTCCAAGCCTTCCAGGGTAGGGTACTGGAGATCCTGGACGGCGTTTTGCAGGCTTATGCCGCGAAAGAAGCGGAAGCTGGAAGGTTCAACGAGGTACAGGACCGAGAACATATATTATCAAGTTGTTGCAACATCTGTACATGTTCTGAAAACCACCCTGGCCCTGCAGCATGCAGCTTGTTGTCTTCTCAGCTCATTTACATATGTGATGCAGGACGCACAGGGTGCGGTCGATTGCATGATGAGCTTCGACCGCCTTGGCAGTCAGGCAAATTGGCCTGCATCTCACGTGAGCCAAATGAGCACCATCCGACACCTGCAACAGGCCACCTCTGACCTGAACGACCGCAGCAACAGACAGATGAGCACAAACATCCAGCTCGCACAGTCAGTGCTCGAGTTGCAGCAGCAGCTGCAATTGCAGTTTGACCAAATGAAGCCTTTCAAGGTACAGTGTACTCCCTGCTAGCATTGACTGCCTCCATTACATACAAAAGTGCACACCAAGCTTGCAAGTGTGTAAGGCTTGTGCCATGCTGTGTTGTCTCTGACTTCAACACAATAATGCAGACAGTCACAGCTTGACCTGTTATGCGACTGCAAATGAGTCCTTTGGGACACAAGCTGCAACTGCTTTACTTGCAAGTCACCGTCGCTGTCACATCATCTGATTCACTTTATGATTGCAGACCAATGGACTTGTGGAGACTGACCACAAGTTGACTCACCAGTATAACATCAATAGCCACAGCGCCTCAAGTCAGTCAGCAGGCGACAACATCATGTCCGAGCCTGCTCAACAAACAAACCAACCAATAGCCCCACGTTCAACATCGCGTTTCGCTGGTCTGGACGCTGAGCAGCGTCAGGTGAGCTCAACTATAATATGCCTGTGAGATTGTCATAAGACGACACAATTGCTTGCCTGGCATTGCCTTTGCAGCACCACACACATGCCATATTCATTGTCATGCGGTGCTTGCAGCAGCTCAACAATCTGAAGTGTTGCAGGTAACATATGATGCATTGTATCGGAGATGCAAATGTGTCAAGTGACAGAACACCGTCACTGCCTTGGGTCCAGTCACATGTGTAATACCTGTACTAAGCTTTCACACTGTGTGTGTGTGTGTGTGTGTGTGTGTGTGTGTGTGTGTGTGTGTGTGTGTTGCACACACCTGCTACAGTGCTTGCAAACATCATACATCAGACATGTTCATGCTGTACAACATCCAACTGAATATTGGTCACAAGCCATGCATGCACGCAGATGAGCACAAGTTCCATAATGCAGCTGTCAATTTGACCGATTTTTATGACCAGTGTCACAGAAAAGATTACCACATCACTGTTCTGTTTCTGCAGAATGGTTCCAATCTGCATCATTTCTGGTTTGCAGGTGGAGGTTGCTACTGCACCGCCACATGAGCAGACTGTCCAGGGATCTGTGCCACCTCCCCGGGCTTCTGCACCCACTCACGGAAGGACATCAATTGCCACCATCACCAAGGCTCCTGAAGAGGGCCAGACTACCCCTCTAGTGACCACTGCACAGCTGACACCCTCTTCTTCTTCTCACAGCAATGCTGTAAACGTGCCCTCTGCCCCCACCCCCCCTGAGGACACCTTCTCCCCTGCCCTGATCCAGCCTGTGACTACTTCCTCCTCCATTGGTGCACCTCATGCCGAAGGGACAGCACAGCCTGTTGTCCCTAAAGCCACTGTGGTTGCAAACACACCTCATGCCGAAGGGGCAGCTGACAATGATGTCCCCAAAGCCACTGAGGTCGCTGACCAGTCCAGGGAGGAGTCACAGGCTACTGTCACCAAGGCTCCTGGCATGGCACAAGTTTCCTGGGGTGATGATTCTAATGACAACCCCATTGCCCCTGACAGCACATGGGAGGAGCCTGCTCCAACTGTAACCACCAACACTGCTGGCAATGGCGGCCGCCTGCCTACCAGCTCCAACTCAAGGCAGCAGCCCATTCAGTCATCTGGGCAGCACTACAGGCAGTCTGGTCCCAATGCTGGCAGGCCTTACACGTCACAGCAGCAGTTAGAGCCTGGCAACATCAACAGGCGCAATGGGTACAACAACCAAGGCAGGCAGAACAACAGTGCATCAACCACAGGTCAAGGCAGCGCAAACAACTATAGACAAAACACCACACGCAGCAGCCCCCCCAGGGCAGGTGGCCCAGGGCAGCAGAGGGGCTCTGCTGGGAACGGCCCTGGCAATGGTGTGAGGACAGATGGGCGCAGGCAGCAGGCAGGTGCCTCTGCAAATGGCCAGGTTCAGAATGCTTGGGATAATGGACGCCCAGCCAACCAGGATAGTGCACCAGTGGCACGTGGCCAGGACGCGTGGGGTGATGACAGCAGCACCCAGAACAAGCCTGCCCAGCCTAAACATGTACTAGTATCTGTGGTGGACTCAGACGGCTTCACAAAGGCTGAGGGCAGGACTGCAAGGCAGAGAAGAAAGGAGGCTGCGCAAAGGGCTCAGCAGTTTGAGGCACGAAAGGGATAGTTTTGCCAGTGGAAGCGAACAATGGTGGTAGCTTTTTTTGCAATGATTATTGAGCTGCAGATACAAACTTGCCAAACACACATTAGAGTACCTGCAGATATGACTCAATTGATCAGCAGCTGAATAGTTGTGTCTGCTCTGACTGAAGCTGAGATAAGCTAGCTGGCTAGCATGTAAACAGATAGATCCAAGCTGCTATCCATTGTTCGATGTGTGAGAAGAATTTTTGACCTCTGCCAAGATCTGCTTGTCAGTGCAATTCGATGGGTGTGCATTGAGATCTGCATCCAAAGTGATGCTCTGCATTTGTCACTGTTGTGCAGCAAGCATATGCTTGCACGAGGTCTCGAAACAGAATGCCAGGCTTGGCGACATGTGCCCACAGTCATGCTTTGCATGCCACTCGAGCTTGCAATTGCAATCGGTCATGAAAATCTTGGATGCAGGCTCAGCTGCTTAGTAATTCATAAAGCTTTCTGCGTGCAAATGCTGCCTCGAGATTTCTAGCATGACATGAATCACTAGTGTTTTCTGAAGACAGCGACAATCAGCTGCCAAACACGCATACAAGAGCAGATATGCTGAAGGGGCCGGCAGTGAAGTCTCATCATCTTGGTCAAATGTCTTGATCATAATCATGTCCTGCTGAGAAGATCTTGATCTCTCAAGGCCTGCTGAAAGCTAAATCAGTTTCATGCCCTGTTGCTGAGTGAGCCTTGTCAGACCAAATTGTGTGATAGCCATGCCTGCTGCACATGCTGCCAGTAGCTTTGTAGCATACGGGTCTGAGAGGAAGAAGGCTGGTATGCTGAGTGGAGTTGTCACATAATGCCATGTGCTGACAGCTTGACTGGGCTTCCAGAGGAACTGCAACAGGCCAGAGCATAATCAGAACTTGAATGGATAACATGTCGAGTCTTTAAGAACGGCAGCATGCATTGCCATGAGATCATTTACTCAAAGCTTGTTCAACAGTCAATTGTATTGTGAGCATATGAGGAGCATCACCATTCTGACAATTGAGAACCACGTGGAAGCAATGCAGCATGCATGACAAAAGCATGCAGACTGTCATGACCATGCAAGCAGTTGTGACTCCTATCTTGAAGCACTGCTAGACAACTTGCTGCAACACCAATGTGCCTGCTGGAACTACGTATCACTCCTGCTTGTACAAGTGCATGATAACCTACTGCAATTGCACTGCAGACAGCATACATGAATGCAGGCAGCATACATGAGTTCTGCCTGCACTGCTACATGACCATCACCTGAAGGAAACCCAGGTGGGTCGGCAGCACCGCCACCAAGCACACCACATTCAGCACAAAGTGAAACCACGTCTGCTTATGCGCAAGCACAAGCGCCCTAGGCTGCAGCCAAGTGGAGTGAACCACAGTAGCCAGACTTGACACCAAAAGGTACACAGTAACTGCCAGGCTGCAGGGAGCGTAACGCCTTGACGATTTGAGGCCAGGGATCAGTACAGGATCTCTGTTTAGTAGCAGCAGGCTGGGAGCTAGCAGGAAGATGGCTTCATCTGGAGCTCCTTTTGCTGACCAGCTGAGGAAGAGGGAAAGGGCAAGCCATGACAGGCAGGCCAGATTTCCAGCTGTGGGCAGCCACCCCAAACCCCCGCCCCCAATTAGGATGTCTGCCATTGCCCGCCCCTGCAGACAGAAGTGAGATTGAATGAATGAAATCAGGTCGACATCAGATTCAAGTCCAGTTCAAGTCGATTATTAGTGAAATGCTCACCTCTCAAAGATGCACAGGCAGGCTGTCAGGTGTATGTATCAAAAGTGGTGAGGACTGAATGCAATGATCATTCATTGTTAAACAATCAGTGAGCTTTTGCATGTAATATGACTGTAACTACAGGATGAGCTTTTCAAACAGAGAGCATAGCAAGTCCACACACAAGTAGCAGCTGCTTTGCTAGCAGTGGACAACATACTCAGTTGCAGTGCAGAAACAAAGTCAGCCCAAAGTACTAGTCCTATTGATGTGTTTGCTGACTTCAAGCCTTTTCAAAGCTTGCAAAGCCAGGTGAGACAGGACTTGAGCCACACAAACCTGTCACCTGTGCTAGATTGTGATATAACACAACATTGTGATCCACAATGTTAACATCATCACTAGCATTGTTGACATCACCATTGTTTTCAGTACTGTTGTAATCTGACTATCATTACTAGTAGCATTGTTAGTATTCCGCCTAGGGCCTTGCAAAGGGCAAGCATACCTGTGCTGTTGTGCCAGTGGGCAAGCAGGCTTCTAGGAATCCGGATGCTCTGTCAGCCCTGGGGCGGCCTGGGGCGTAGGAGGGGTGGCGGGGTGGGCGGGTCAGGTTGCCTGATTTGGACACCCTCAGCTTGACAGCCAGGGCCAGCAATAGGGCTTCAGGTGCAAAGACTGCCAGCAATGATGCCCTGAAGCAGCAACCTCAACCTGATGCACTATTTCAGCCATGACGACAAGGGTCATTGTTGCGCTTTCAGCACGCGCTAGATGGCTGTGGCACAAATATTATCGTGGCTGGCTTGTTCATGCAACAGCTTGCACTGCCAAAGTCGCAACTTTTCCACTGATTGAGTGAACGCCTCTCAAAAGCAGACTGCCAGGAATGATGCCCTGCAAATGCATCCTGGACTCATTACTGTACTTCGTTTGTAGAGTGTACATCGCAAACGATGGTTAGACATTTGAAACTACTTCTTCTTCTTCTTCTGGGGGACATGCAGCAGCCACTGCGCATTGCCCAATGCTGTTGATCCGGAGGGCACTGAAGCGTTGATTGCCAGTCCTCAATGACTTGGTGTGCAGCAATACATCATTGGACAGCAGCAAAACAATACGCTGGCTGATGTCATGTTGCAGGAGGCCGCAACAGCTGTTATTGCGTGCATTGAGCACCCTGGCTAGGTGTCAGTACCTGCTGCCCCATCTATTTTGGCCTCCTGCAACATAGCTAAACAAAGCAATGCACATCAGCGTTCTGCCACAAAGCTGATCACCTTGATGTGCGTTGTGATGCATTGGCAGGTTTCAGCAAGCTCACATTGCCAACAGCATCCTAGCTACTTTGACATCAGACACACTCAATGCTCAATGCTGATGTGCTAGCACAAAGATGATACAAGGGTTCACTTCATCTGAAATCTCACAGCACAAACGGATGAAGTGCTCTCACAGCACCTTCGTGCTGGCAGCAAGGACCTAAGTGACATGTTTCATCAATGCTCAATCTGGCTTCCAGCATGCTGCTGAAGCGCCTCAAGTGACACATCATATGTCAATCAGGTCACATAGCCTCCTTTTGCACTAAAGTGCAACTGCAGCCATAATCATATTGTACATATCATGCGGAAGACAGAGCAGTCACACCTGTAGCTTGCAGCTCTTTCATGCTGATAGTGAGGCGACAACCCCCCATAGGGCAAGGGCCCCTGGGGGGCTGGCAGGGGCAGCAGGGTTTGCAGGGACAGCCCCAAGGGCAGCATTGACGCCCATGTGAGCATGAGGAAGGCCAGGGAGCCTGACTTGCCACTGCCCAACTGCACCATGGCCACTGCCATTGCCAGGCTGCTGCTGCTAATGCACACAACTGCCTGCAGGCAAGATGTCTTCCATGAGCTGTGGCTGCTTTCACTGTGTCAGATACTGTCATGATACTTGAACATATGACGTTAGGGAGGCCAAGGAGCCTGACCCGCCATTGCCCAGCTGCATCATCGCCACTACCAAGATATGGAATGACATTATTTTGTCTGATTGTTGCATGTTGAACGTCAACCGTCATTATCGTGACGTTCAAAACAAGCCAGCCTGGAGGGATAGGACTTGGGGACACACACCTAGCACATGTGCTGGAAAGTGTAACCATTTATCATTATTATTATCATCGCCACTGCTATTGCCAGGCTGCTACTTGCCAGCGCTTACAACTGCCTGCTGGCAGAGTTTGTTGCTTGTTTACGGACTTTATACCATGATGTTGGATGCTCTCAATTACTTGGCTTGCATATGCTGCGGCCAATTCACATGACCGCAGGCAGTTGATGCTGTGGACGCCAGCAAATTTAGAGCAGCAAGTGTACTACCAGATCACACTGTGCAACGATGGGTAAAGCTGGGTGTGAACAGCAAACGCACCTGTAGCAGCCCCTGACTAAGGAAGAGCTGCAGGTCAGATTCATTCCTGCAATGAGCTCCAGTCAGTGCAGCACTGATTGTATGTCATGCATGCGCACGTGCAGTAGCATCACACCTGCAGCAGCGCCTGGCCAGGGAACAGCTGCAGGGACAGGTACATCCCCACAATCAACCCCAGCACAGCTGCACAACCGCCAGTCCTTGACCGTTGCACAGCTGAAGAAGAGGAACGGCTGGAAGTTGAAGGGACCAGGGCCACAAGACCAATGATGCCTGCCAGCACCAGCAGCCAGGAAGCTGCTGGGTTGCTGCCTGCGCTTTCGGTGCCGTACAGCGCTGCGTCGTCTTCATTTGCCTCAGGCATGTGCGTTTCATCAAACAGCCGCGGGCACAGCCCAAAAGGTAGATTGGGACACACTGCCAAGCCCTGCACAAAGCAAGGGTTGAGTTCAATACATGCTCGGAAGCTTGCGGACATGACCTGAGTGCCTTTTAAAACAGCAGGCATGAGTGAGGGTCCTCTTGCCAAGGGTCAGCAATGCTTTGTGAGTTTACGACTGTTGTGGCATAATGATTGATCGACTTGAAACCTGTGCCTACGTGAACGCACAGTGGGTATCAGATATGCCTCACCCTGTTCCTGTAGGCCATACAGCAGGCTTTATTTTGTCATCCAAAGCTGTGCAGACGCGCCAACACCGCTACTGCAGATTAATCCAGGACGGCCCCATACCTGTTGTGGCATATGAATGGTGCTATGATACATGATGCTGACCACAGACTGACGTTGATCTGACTCAAACTCTGTATCAGACATCAAATGCATGGTATGCTCAGCATGTGGGCTTGACACACAGGAGTATGCTGGGTTTTGGTATGCATGACTTGGGTTGTGAATGCTTGTTACAGGAGTCTGACAAAGGACTGCAAAGTCCACCTTGCCAAGCAGCGGTGGTTGTAGCACCGCCAGTAGCAACCCAAAGGTGGCCACTTTTGCAGAAGCAGTTTGAAAAGCATACCTTCTCAGGCAGCGGTGGCTGCAACACTGCCAGTAGCAGCCCAAAGGTGGCCACCGCTGCCACCAGCCGCCGGGCAGCCTGTGAGTTAGGGTAGCGCTGCTGCAGCAGAGGAATCTGAGCAAGGGCCAGGGCTACCAGGGATGCCCCAAGCAGAAGCCCTGCGCTAGGGGCATAACCCAGCGCCAGCAGCAGTACATCAAACACCATAAGGCGGGCTGATGCTAAGGCGGCAAGCGTGAAGAGGAAGAAGAAGGGGACTGGGATGGCAGGGGGGTCCTTGAGGGCTGAGCCTTGGGTCCCTGAGAGGGTGGGTCCCATGACTGCCACTACCAGTGCCATGATTGGAGTCAGGTGAGCCTGCATGCATAACAAGCATTTAAGAAGCCACTCTGATGGCAACAGGCAACCTTTACATTAGAACCACTGCATACATCTTGGACATGCCTGAGAGTCTACAGTGAGGATGTTGCATGGAATGTGCGCAAATCCCAGAACAGCATGCGCCAGAACATTCAAAGCAATGGCACATGTGCTTGTCAACATTGAGCATGAAGTGACGCCGCTGGCCCAGCACTGCAGGCAGAGTCAGTTCCATGTTTGCATCAATCTCAAGTGAGCAAATGCAGTAAACTGGGTTGCCTACCTGCGGCAGGACGAGCAGAGCCAGCCTTGCGAGATAGACTGCGTTGAGCAGGCCAGCACCAGCAGTGGTGAGCAGGCCACCAGTAAAGCAGTTGACAGCAAGCAGCTTGGGTCAAGCTGCAGAAAACATTCTTGTGAATGCAATAGGCGTGACAGCAATTTTCAAGGCTGCCTACCTGTGGCAGGACCAGCAGAGCCAGCTTGGCAAGATAAATCGCATTGAGCAGGCCAGCACCAGCAGTGGTGAGCAGGCCACCCTCCTTGGCCTTATGACTGAGTAGTAAGCCTATTCCAGAGGTGACTAGCACCAGGTAGCCTGGGTATGTCTGCCCCACTTCCTCAAGGGCACCGCCATGTAACTGACCTTCCAAGTATGCCACAAAACCAGCCTGCAGGCATGTTGTGGCTTGCGTGCAATTTTGCAGCTAGAGAGGTAGCGGAAGTGTACAAAGTAAACCATGTCACACCAAGGCCTAGGAGGTTATTTGGCAGCAGGACACAGCACAGCACAGCACAGCACAGCACCGCACAGCACAGCACAGCACAGCACAGCTCACCTGAGCTAGCATCAGCGTCCCTACAAGGGATCTTGACCCCCTGCTGATGATGAGCCCCGGCAGCAGCGTTGCAGGCAGCAATGCCGCCAAAATGACCTGGCACAGGAACCTCAGCCCGTGCGTTTGAATTTGAATGTTCAAAAACCAGTAGTGGTGGTGCACAAACCACAGCGCAGTTGCAAAGGCCCCGGCTGTGAAGATACAGTAGTCTCTGATGGTGCCTGAGTCGTAGAAAAGGGCGATGCCACAGCCGGCTAGTAGGGGAGCTGGCATAAGCCATACTGGCAGGCCACACGCTATGCCGCCTGCCCCACATGACACAACCAGGGCTGCACCTCCGAGGCTGCTACCTAGCTCCCCTGACAGCATACCTGCATCAGAATGCCATAGCGCTCGGTCCACCGACCTTCACTGAGCTCTGAAACACACCCATCTTCATTGTCCAACACGCTGAAGGTGTCTAGCAGCACTTTCGCAACACATGCTCCTTCAGTATGCAGCAGCAATGTTGAGTTGATTGATCTGGTTGAATGCGTAAGACACATTGAGCAGTATGCTGACAGGACTGATTTGACATTGTCTCTATTGCAGCCTCAAAATAGTCAGAAACCATCAATAAATTGACTGCTTGATCACACACACCTTCAGTGTGTAGCAGCACCAGGCAGCCAGCACCCAGCAAGGCAGCAGAGATGGCAATGTAGTTCCAGGGGTAATGCAAGCCCAGGTAGTGTCCAAATGCAGGCAGCAGCACCCGCCCCTCCAACCCCACCAGGGCACCCGCCAGTGCTACCAGCCTCACCAGTCTATGCAGTGCTGAGGGTGGGCCTGAGTCAGGCGTCAGCCACCACAACCCACCCTACAAACCACTGGTGCATTGGTGATACTAACACATGTCAAACCCAAAGGCAAGCAACAGCAAATCCTGCCTCTCCCACCCCAAACAGGGTGGCCGTCAGGGCGATCAGCGTCACTGAGCTGTGCAGTGGGGAGGCCAGGCCTGAGTCAGGTGCCAGCCACCACAACCCACCCTGCAAAGCAAGATCATTATTGGCGGTTGGCAATTGAGACAGAGCCTCTGTCTGTGTGCACTGATCTGCATGGTGATCAGCGTGAGCAGCGAAACAGTGCCCCGCCCCCCTCCCTCTTATGCAACAGCATGCACGGCAGTCAACAACAGCATTGAGGTGGAGCACCTGCCTCTGTGCACAGATACGTATAGTAGGCAACAGCACCAGGCCGCAGGGCACCTGACTGCATGCGCTGACATGCAGTGTGGTCAACATCAGCAATCAAGCACAGCGTCTTTCGTGTTTGCACACTGGCCTGCATGGTGGTCAACAACAGCACAAAAGCCAGAGCACCTGTCTGCATGTGCTGACATACATAGTGATCAGCATCAGCAGTCAAACATAGCCTGCAATGACTCAGTACAAACAGACAGATGCTGTGCTTAACTGATGTTGTTGACCACTGCATATGTCTGTACTGACGGACATGCGTGAGGGTGTACTAAAGTTCCTGTCTGTATCCACTAACCTGCATGGTGGTCAGCATGAGCAGGGGGGCAAAGCCAGGCAGCGACAGGCTTCAAAGGTGCTTCAGGTCAAGAGGAAGAGCTCAGGTCGCGCAATTGTTAACGGCGTACATCATCAGCAATCAAGCAGAGCGTCTTGCCATGTGGGCTGACCGGTAGTCAGCATCAGCAGAGGTCCAAAGCCAAGCAGCAGTTGGCTTCAAAGCTTCTTCCAAGTCAGAGGGCAAGCTCGCGTTGGTGACAGCATGCAGCATCAATGATCAAGCAGAGCATCTGCCCATGTGAGTTGACCTGCATGGTGACCCACAACAGCAGTAGTGCAGCGACTTCGACGCAGCACAGAATGTGTCTGCTTGCGCTGACATGCAAAGTAAATAGCGCCAGCACTCAAGCAAAGCATCTGTCCTATGGGCTGACCTGCATGGTGGTCAGCATCAGCAGGGGGCCAAAGCCAAGCAGCAGCAAGCTCCACAGGTGCTTCAGGTCAGAGGGCAAGCCCAGGTTGGTGACAGCATATAGCACCGAGGGCAGAAGGGTGAACAGCGCAGCCCCTACAGCCCCCTCCAGCCGCCCTTGTACGCTCCAATCCTGCACCCTCCCACCCCCTAAACAGCCATCAGTACTTCAGGTCAGAGGGCAAGCCCAGATTGTTACTGAGCAATACAGCACTGAGGGCAGAAGGCTGAACAGCGCAGCCCCTGCACCCCCCTCCAGCCGCCCCTGTTCACTCCAGTCCTGCACCCTCCCGACCCCTGTGACAGCCACCACTGCTTGAGATCGGAGGTCAAGCCCAAGTTGGTGACTGCATACAGCACTGAGGGCAGAACGCTGAACAGCGCAGCCCCTACAGCCCCCTCCAGCCCCCCCTGTACACTCCAGTCTTGTACCCCCCCACCTCCTGTGAAAGCAACCAATGCTTTGCTTATGTGACAGCCGCCATGTGTAGCAGCCTCAAACAATTGGATGTCTGGGCCCTGATGCAAATCAAGCAGATTCAGCTGCACTTGGTGATAGTGCCATGTGAACAGCCATTGATGCCTTGTTTGTATGTCTTGGTCAAAAGCATGTCTGAAGACATCAACCAATGCCCAACTATATGCATCTGAATAGGATTGTAGCAATTGATTACAACGTCAACAGCACCCATGACTGATGGTTGAGCTGCAGAACATGAACATAGCTTTTGGTTGACTGAGTTAAGACTGTGCACAGTGTCGATATGTGTGCATATTCAGCGGAACGTCATCAGCAACTCGCAAAGCTGCATGCTGCTGCACCTTGCAAGCTGTCACTGCATAAGCAAAGCACACACAAAGCGCTACCCCATAGACATGGCTTGCACCTCTGTCAGCATGAGCACAAAAGAGCTTGCCGACAGAGCTTTGTGTCGTGTCTAAAGGGAGGCATTTTGCTGGCACTTTGCCTGAGGTGGTTACGCAACGGGCTTGAGAGCGAGCTAGGCCAGACACTGCATATCGTGAGGTCTCACTCTCTAGCAGAGGTAAAAATCACAAGAAAAGCAGCCAGCAACGCTGCACAAGTAGTGCTGCAGCGTGTTTTGACAGAGAAGCTTGACATGCATCTGCGTGATTGGCAGAGTCAGGGAATCTTGTCCATCAGGCATCATGACAGGTGCCCCTATCAGGAGAAGCAGTATCAGGAGGAGCAGTCAGGGTTGGTGTTTGCACCTATGCTGTGCTTTCTGGAAGGCCCAGTAAAGGAGGAGGCCAGGGGCAGGACAAACAGGCTGTACAGCCCCGCCAGGATGAGGGCCAGGCAGAAGGGCGCCACAGCTAACCCTAGGGCAGCAATCACCCCCCAGGCCTGTATTGTAGCAGCTACTGGCAAGCAAGCCGCCAGCAGCAGTTTCTCAAAGGCTAACACCACCACTGGGTACTGAAGCTGTACCCACTTGAACTGCAGTGTGGCCCACACACCTGCACAGACAGCATGGGATCAGCATGTGGTGTATGCATGCCATCCAGATCAACATTGCGCTTGTCAAAGGCTAGTACCACCACAGGCCTGCACACGAGCACTATGTGATAAAGAAAGGGGGTAGAGCACTTGATGGGAAAGGGTGGCCAAAAGCTTTACCAACCCCAAGGAAACTCTGAATACCTTCCTCTCAGCAACATAGCAGGCAGACTTTGGGCGCTAAGGTTTCAGCATGTGCTCCCCATGCGGTCATGATTATTGGGCATTGCTGCAAAGGGCGGCTACCATGCTGATACACTGCAGTATCACATCCACTGCAGCCTTTTGGGTTATGACCGAGTCTTGTCAGTGCTTGTTTGCAATCAACGTGCAGCAATGAGCACATCATGCATGTAGCTTAGGCTCGTATGCAAGCTTGTAGTTTTCTGCATTTGCAGTACAGCATCAACATGAAAAGCATTGAGCTGTCCAGCATTGAGCTGTCCAGCAAAGATCAAGCCTGAGATGCCTGTGCAACTCCTGTACATATGCAGGGGGGACTGTGCACCTGTGAGGAAAAGAGTGATGCCATTCATGATTGCTGTCAGCAACGGAATCAAGATCAGCTGGGTGTCTGTGAAGAACAAAACTGTGAGCCCAAAGCTCATGTTCATCAAGCCCAAAGACAGCCATACAGCAAGCAGAGCTGCCTCCCTATACTGCAACGCATCCAGAATGTAAATCACCATAGACCCCACCTGCATGAACATCATTGCATACCTAGTCAAAAGTCAGACATACAAGAATGCAGTAGGATTTCAGCAGGGATTGAAGCTGGCATGCAAAGAACACCTCAATCAGCTTGATACGTCATGTCGCAGATGTATGCAAAGGCCACTGAGTAGCAGCCAGATAATGCAGGAAAGCATAAAAAGAAAAGGAAACCCACCATGCCAATGCAGAATGACACGCTGCCCCCAAAGCCAGCCAGAATGACTAGCGATGGCAGCAGAGCTAGGCTGACTCTGGTGTTGTATTGAAAGATGTTGGGAGCAAATCTGGCGGACATTTTGGTCGAAGCTGTTGCACTGGAGCCTGGCTGAGCAATTTCTCAAGTAAGCGTCGGTGTTGTGCAATGCTGCTGCTGCAGCGCTTGGATGCCCTTGAACATTAGCTTGCATGATGTGTTGAAGACCATCATGGGAAAGGCACATTCAACGTGCCGTGACACAGCGCATCAGCAGGTGCAGCTGATCAGTCCTAAGGATTGAGAGCCGCATGCACTGCCTTAGACAAGCCAAGGCAGCCAGGAACTGCTCCGCAACGCCCGATCAAGTATGTCGTGGTAATTCCAGTCTCTATTCGCCGGCCGGATCTGCTGCAGCTCAGCCTGTCCTATCGAGCCTGGTAGAGACCCGTGTTTAGGTCGTGGCTACAACTCTTAGGAATTTTGGCGACCCTGGACTTGGCAGTACGGAAGTCGTTGCAGGGTAGTTGCGCAAGGCAGGCGAATGACCACTCTCAACGTGTGTCACAGACGCTTTTCGTTCGCAAGTGCGAACATCATAGCTCCTTTGTTGTGCGTCTGGTGGTCTTCCTGTACACGTGCATTTATCCGTTTAGTAAGTTTATGTAAGTTTGAGAGCCATTACCTAAAATTCGAGCAGCAGCAGGCACCATGAACGGGAACGCTGCGATGCAATTGCGATCGCGCAGGTCACTCGGGCCAGCGCCGAACAACATACACACCTGGGACTCGAACTGTTGCTTGGCACGGTGATGCCGGCTGTTCGTGATGCAAGCCCAACAGTGTAGGCCCCGCTACAGTTTGGTAAACGTCGAAGCGACGACGAGACCTTCTACTTCTACCAGACGGCGGAGTTGCCTCAAAACGTAAAGCAGCGAAGCAATGTACATCTGGAAGAGGCCACGGTGACTTTCACGGACATGCGAACAAGCCTTGAGCCCTTCACCTTATTGCGCAACGGGTTCAAGCTTGAGAGTTTGCAAAGCCCGACTGGGCTGCAATGGGACGACGCCGATCAGGTGCTGCAGCTGACGTTTCCGCTGTAACTGAATCATCGTCTTGCGTGACCTTTGTACGCAAAGGTTGCTCTGGACTGCTTGCTGCATGCTGTGCACTTTCATGTTGCTCACATTCAAGTACACTTGCCTGCCCACCATCTGCTGCTATGCACAAACACGCAGGTGAAGGCACTGTACTACCCAAAGGTAGAAGCAGTCATCAAAAAGGCAACTGGCGCTTACAGGGCGCTGATACTTGACCACATGCTGCGAATGGGATCACACAGAGAGCAGTAAGTATACTACATAGCCAAACCATTCTGATGGGAGCAACACAGCTTAAATGCTTGTATCCCTCTTGGGTCATGTGATGCTTGTTCAACCCATGCTCTCTTACATAACCGCCTGCACAAAGCATGAAGCATGAATGACTGAATTCATGATATACACATGGAGCAGACAACAGGGACAGCCAGACATGTGCGTCCAGGCAATCTAAAGGCGTTGACAAAAAGTTAGAAGCAAAGCCAGGTATGCGGGCACATGTGGACTACACCTTGAGCAGTGGTCCCAACAGACTGAAGGAGCTGTTGCCTAAGTCAGAGGCCGAGGCTCTGCAGCAGCACCCATATGCAATCATTCAGGTGAAGGAATATTGTATAACAGGCTGTCAGCTTAGGAAAGGCCCTCGACGATTTTCAAAAGCAGGCTCTGTCTGTCACAGTTTGTTTGCAGAGCTATGCGAACAGTTCAACTGCTTCAGATGGAAGGAATGGACATCGCTTGACAGGGACAGCAGCATGTTCGTGTCACTTGCAAGGCTCTATGGCTGCAGAAGACATGATTTGAAACATACACCAGCATGACTTCTGCTTGCCACAAAAGTCATTGTGCATATCTTGCCTGCACCACAAGCCTCAATGATGCCCTCACAGTGCCCTGTTGCATGCGCTAATGATTGTGCAGCTGTATAATTTGTGCATGCAGGGATGGCAACCACGCAAGGGGCCTGTGCTGGAGTCCCCGTTGGCATTGTGCGATGCTGCAACTCTGGCCCAAGATGACTTGATACCAACCAACCTCTACTTTCCTGACAGGACTGGTCAAGTCTACTCTGTAGCCCATAACCCTGCTCAAAGGTACTTGATTTACCTTCTTGCAGCTGCAAAGTAATCCCAGCGACAGCTTTGCTAGCACAGTGCTGCTGCCTATAACAGGTAGTATTGCAATGGTCCTCAACAAAACTTTAGCATCCGTGCATGCAGTACTATACATTTTGTCTGGCACCAACCAAGTGTTGATATGCTCAACAGCATGAAGAGGTCTCTCTTGCAAGGCTTTCAAGGCAGGCATGGACAATGAGTTACAAACAATTGGACACCATGTTTTGAGGTGAACCTTATATGCATAGTTTCATGTATAGTCACGGGACAGCAATAAGCCTTCAGCATATGCCTGCAGGTGGTACTATGCCAAAGAGATGCAGACAGATGAGCTGTATCTGTTTGTGGGGTATAATTCACGGCAGGACGGTTGTGCCCGCTTTGTTCCTCACTCGAGCTTTCAAGATCCTAACACACCTGCAGATGCACCTGACAGAGAAAGCATTGAATTCCGGGCATACGTCTTCTGGGCACCCGACAGCTAGAATGAGGGCATTAAAGGACTTACACAGTTAGTACATAGTACAATGCTCTTTACATCTCAGTACCTCTTGAAAAGAAAGTACCGAGATGTGTGTCAGTACATGTCAGCGCTGCATACTACTCATGATCAGAGCTGTGTCTAGCCCAAACTTTGAACAAACGCGACAGCATACCTTCTTATGTGTGTCTAACTGTACCATAAGCAGCAGCTGTGTGAAGTGCGCATATGGCATTGCTGTGGCTTTGCTAGCACGTCTCACCATTGACTGCTGTGCAGCATGCTGTGCAAGCAGATGATGCAGACTGATAGGAGAAGGGAAGAAGAAGGCCATGTTCTGAGCAAAGTACGAATGAGAATTGCGAAATAGGATGTGCTGTATAGCCATGCACTGGAATGATAAGGGTCAAAAACGGTAGAGACCCGAGCCTGCCAGAGTTAGGCGAAACAACTTGAAAACGCAGGCTAGTCATATGCAGATGACATGACATTATCATCGGGCATAGCTTTCAAGATAAATGATTGTTTTGAGTTACGATCCTTTGCCGTGCATTCAATCTGAGGATGCATCACGTTCAAGCTTTTGACAACAACAGGCTTGAGGAAAACCCTTTCAGAGCGTTGCACTATCAACGACGGGCTTCAAATAGCCAGGCTTTATTCCAGCTACTACCCTAGCTGACAGGCTTTGTGACTTGCTGCTTGAACCGTTCAACATCGTTGAACAGACGCTGCAGCTTGTATGCAGTCTTCAAGACTTCCTACCCTAAATGACACGGTGACTAAACTGCTGCTACTGGAGAAACATTGATGGAGTTGCCTGCTTCTAGAGACCGTGCTTTTCCCGCCCACGCAAAGCATCACACAACCCTTGCACCTAAAGAAACCGTTGCTAGCACAATGACACAACCTCACTCAATCAGCACCAGTTGCAATCACACAGGACCGACCAGTGTGGCAGGAAGACACAAACATGAGCCTTCCTGCCGCCATCACTAGCAGGCCAGCACAGGCAGAGGCCGTGGCGGAGGCAACATAACATGGCTCTGCTGCTGAATCTTGAACAAGCCAGTTCCCACAGGCATGGGAATCCCCATAATGATGGACTCACTGACTCCAGTGATGTCGTCTACCCTGCCATGTATGGCTGCGTCAAACAGGTGGTCGGTTGTCTTCTCAAAGGAGGCAAGCATCAGCACACTGTCCTTCATCTTTGCAATCCCAAATCTGGTGATTCCCAGCACCTCACCCTGCACGCAAGACAATGATTTGTTTGCAGCGGCAGCAGCCCAGGGTGAAGTGTACAGCTGCATCAAACAGGTGGCCTATCGTCTTCTCCAAGGAGGCCAGCATTCGCATACTCTCCTTCTTCTTTGCAATGCCAAACCTGGTGATACCCAGCACCTCGCCCTGCACTCAGTATTCATTTTGCTGCAGCAGCAGCAGCAGCAGCAGTCCATGTTGACGCGAAGCTATGCATGCTCGTAACAAAGGCTACATGGAGACTGCATGCTTTGCAGGTGGTGCAAAGTGTGCCTTGGAGATCATCTGCATCACTAGCTTGCTTGAGGCTTTCAACTCCCCTCTGGCCACATTATCTCTGTTGACAAATTGTTTTTGAGGTAACTGCCAGGAGCTTTTGCAATAGCAATAAGTATGCTGTACCTTTGAAGTCACGCAGTCAGCCAGCAGCATGGTGTGCCTGGCGGACGTCTATGGACATGCCGTGGGACGACATGTCTTACGGATTTCAGCCATGATGATGCTTTGTGCTGCCAAAGTCTGATGTTTCATGCTGAGCATGTCTTATACAGTATACCTTGGAAGTCATGCAGTCGGCCAGCAGCATGGTGTGCCTGGCGTCTATGGACATGCCGTGGGACGACATAGTCTTGTGTATCTCAGCCATGATGATGCTACGTGCTGCCTCTATGCCTAGGTATTTGTAGATCTCCATGATGTCATTGGAGGTGGTCTTGACGCCGTTCACTCCAACAGTGCCCATCACCCTCTGCATGTCTTTGCCCTCCACCAACAGCTCAAACCTGCAGTCACAGCATGCAAATTATGCAGTTGACACAAAGTTACAGTGCATGATGTCATCGGAGGTGATCTTGATGCCATTCACTTCCACAGTGCCCAATACCATCTGCATGTCTTTGCCCTCCAATAGCTTCAATCTGCAGTTGCAACAGGCAGGTTGTTGGTTTGGGTAAGCATCAAGCCTATGCATTGCATTTGGGAACCCCAATGGCATGACTATGTGGATTTCAGCCATTATGATGCTGCGTGCCGCCTCCATGCCTAGTTATCTCTAGATCTCCATGATGTCGCTGGAGGTGGTCTTGGTGCCGTTCATCCCAAAAGTGGCCATCACCCGCTGCATGTCTTTGCCCTCCACCAGCAGCTCAGATTTGCTGTTGCACATGCAATTGAAAGAACTCAATGCTGAAGGCTCTAAGAGCCCCCCTCCCGTGTACTTGACGATCTCCATGATGTCGTTGGAGGTGGTTTTGATGCCATTCAACCCCACAGTGCCCATCACTCTGCATGTCTTTGCCCTCCACAGGCAGCTCAAACCTGCAGTCACAACCTGCAACTGATGCGTTTGACACAAAATTACAGTTCCATGATGTCATTGGAGGTGGCCTCAATGCCATTCACTTCCAAAACAGTGCCCAGTACCATCTGCATGCCTTTGCCCTCCGTCAACAGCTCAAATCTGCAGTTGCAACACGCAGGTTGTGGGGTTGGGTAAGCATCAAGATTCAGCATCTGGGAACTCTAATGGCATGACAGTGTGGATCCCAACCATGATGATGCTGCTTGCCGCCTCCATGCCTAGGTACTTGAAGATTTCCATGGTGTTATCAAAGGTGTTGTTGACGCTAATGACCTTAACAGTGCTCTCTGCATGTCTTTACACTACACTATGAACTCAAACCCGTCAGCAGCTTGACATTGTAGGCAAAACGCATTGGCAGTGTTGAGTCAACGAACTGAAGAAAGATGACTGCAGGAATAGCCACATTGCAGCCCAAGAAAGCTGCCTTGACCATCGACTTGCTAAGTCTGCTGATTGTCACCTGCATGTGCCTGCTTCATTGATGTCATGACTTGACTAGGTACATAAGAGTGCAAGTGGCTGACCTGCCATTGTCTAGATTGTTGATGACAGTGCAGTCCACAGCCGGAATGCCTTATTTAATAACGTGAGGTACTTGCTGAAGCAGCAGCTGTAGGCTGGTCAGGATGCTCTCCCTAGCTGCCTCCTCAAAATGAAAGCAATACTGTACACATGAGTCACCACAGGTGTAACAGGGCTGACCTGCCATTGTCCAGATTGTTGATGACAGCGCGGTCCACAGCTGGGATGCCCTGTACCATGACGTGAGGCACTTGCTGAAGCAGCAGCTGCAAGCTTGTCAGTATGCTCTTCTTAGCTGCCGCCTTCTTCTCTTCCATCTTCTTCTCATCCTCTGCCTGCTTGTCCTTGCCCTTTGCAGTGCTCTCCTTGCTTTTCCCCTGGGCTTCCTGACGGGGCGGGTGGATCTCCACACTGTCATTGCCGCTCACTCTGCATTGGCATCATGGTTATATATAGTTATATATCTATATATATATAGTTATTTGCATGCTGGCTGGTGAAGATATGTTAGCCTGCTAGGTGTATACACAAGCAGTGAAGTGCCTGCAGATGATGCGCTGCAAAGCCATCCTGCTCTGACTCAAATGTCCATCACCAGTGATTGCTTGACATCAACACCAGCAGCACTGTTGTGGTGCCTTGAACAATGTTGTGTGTCCATGCATGGAAGGCATGCACAAAGGTCCAGCTAAGCATGTTGAGGGGCACTCAGCTGCCTGTTGACAGTCCTGCCCAAAAGCCCAATTCAATGCAGTGTAGGAGTGACACATGCAGTGCTCAGCACCTGATATGCTCAGTCTTGAGCTTCAGCTTGGAGTGCTTGAGCAGCGCTTTGCCTACAGACCGAGGTGTCACTGCCAGCTGTAGCTTGGCGATGACGTCCAGGTCAAGGCGGGTGTTGATGAAGCTGGCAGAGTGCAGCAAGCAGAATTCCCAACTCAATGTGCTCAGTCTTGAGCTTGGGCTTGGGGTGCTTGAGGAATGGTTTGCCAACAGACTATCAAATGACATGCCGCCTATTCTGCACAAGACGACAACGCGCAGAAAATGTGTCAAGTAGAGTTGCCCACCTGATGTGCTCAGTCTTGAGCTTGAGCTTGGAATGCTTGAGCAGGGCTTTGCCAACAGACTGAGGTGTGACCGCTAGCTGTAGCTTGGCAATGACGTCTAGGTCAAGGCGGATGCTGATGAAGCTGGCTTGGGGCTGCAGCACGGCCTTGATGTGGGCCGCCACCTGCCCTAAAACCGTCTTCTCTAGACGTGCTTTCACCATGCGGGCGTTGGTTTCGTGGTTGTCCACTGAGAGCTTGACCTGCAGGTACAAACTGCTGTTGTAGACATAAGATCATGCTGGCAAACGGCAGGCATTGGGTGCGCAGGCGTTGATTTTGTGGTTGCCCACGGAAAGGTTCACCTGCATGGGTGCATGCATGTAAGCTGCTGTTGGGGGCCGCCACTTGCCCTAGCACTGTCTTCCGCAGATGTGCTTTCACCATGCGGGCGCAGCTTTCGTGGTTGTCCACTGAGAGCTTGACCTGCACAAGTGCATGCGCGTAAGCTGCTGTTGTAAGCAGATCTGAGATGTCGCTCATTGTAGCTTGCTGTTGTAAACAGCCACTTGCCCTGGAACTGTCTTCTCCAGCCGCGCTTTCACCATGTGGGCGATGGTTTCGTGGTTGTCCACTGGGAGCTTGACCTGCACAAGTGCATGCGTGTAAGCTGCTGTTGTAAGCAGCTCTGAGATCTCACTCATTGTAGCTTGCTGTTTTAAGCAGCCACTTGCCCTGGAACCGTCTTCTCCAGACGCGCTCTCACCATGCGGGCATTAGTCTCGTGGTTGTCCAGTAAGAGCTTGAGCTGCACAAGTGCGTATGCGTGAGCTGCTGTTGTAAGCAACTGTGAGATGTTGCTCACTGTAGCTTGCTGTTATAAGCAGCCATCTGCCCTCTGACTGTCTGCTCCAGATGTGCTTTCACCATGCAGGCATTGGTTTCGTCCACTGACAGCTTGAAATGCACAAGGCATGCAAGCACAGGTTCCACAGGTGTGTGCTGAGAGCCGGCATGGCAGCATGCCTGCAAGGGGCCGCATAGGGGGTGGCAGGGGTTGGCTTACAGTGATGATGAGGGTAGAGGGAGTCTTAGCAGCAGGGAGAATCTCTGATACGCAGCACTTCAAGCGTCACATTCATGCTGGCAACTTTGGCAGAGTAGAAAGCCTTGAGAATGCCTTTGGAAAAGTGCGTATAACTGCGCATGCTCTTTAAATAACATGCGTGGCTTACAGTGATGATGATGAGAGTTGAGGTGCTCTTGGCAGCGTTGATGATCTCCTTAATGCGCAGCACTTCAAGCGTCACATTTCTGCTGGCAACACGAGCAAAGTGGAAGGTCTTGAGAATACATGAGGAACAGTGTGCACATGCATTCATGCTGTCCATGCCACATGCGTGGCTTACAGTGATGATGGGAGTGGAGATATTCTTTGCAGCATTGATGATCTCTTTGATACGTGGCACTCCAAGTGTCACGTTCATGCTGGCAACACCAGCAAAGTGGAAGGTCTTGAGAGTCATCTGTGTGCCGGGCTCCCCAATACTTTGAGCTCCAAAAGCTCCCACAGTGGACCCTACAAGCAGCAGATAACACAGTCAAGGCAGCTGAACACATTTGTCGGCTGCAGCAGGAATAAACAAGGCTATCACGCTTAGTTTGGCAGCATCATACAGCCATGAGCTGCAGCAACAGCAGCTGCAGCAACAGCAGCTGTAGCAACAACAGAGCTGGCATCAGGGTGGCAAGGGAGCCCTGCAAAGCTGCAAGCTGAAGCAACAGTGTTCGCGAGAAACACTGCGCACAGATTAATAGAGCTGCACAGCTGTTAAATGCAGCAACAGTAATCATAGGAGCTGTTGTGCAGGGTCCAGATATGCTGCAGGGATGAACAACATACATAGTCTTGTAGCGCTACAAGCTGCAGCAGCAACAGCAGCAGTACTCGGGTGAAGAGTAGGGTAGACAACCTTGCCTGGGTCTGCGCGCCCAGTCTGGTAGCACAGCTGTGAGCTGCATTAGCAGTTTTCATGAGCGCGTTTTTGATACAGATTGCAGCTCTATTCAGCTATAACAACAATTAGAGCAGCAGCAGATTCAAGATGGAGGCTTGCCTGGGTCCATTCGCTTAGTCTGGTAGCGCTGCACAGCCAGGTCCAGCAGGGCAGTCAGCTCAATGCTGGAGAGCCCATGTACCCCAGCTGCCACCTCCACCTCTTCAGGACCCCGCTCATCTGCAGGCAGCTCCAACCGTTTTCTGACACCCCTCAAGATCTCCACCTGCAGCAAAAGTTCACTGAAGTGTGTGGCAGGCAGGTTGCCATGACCCAACACAAAGGGGTAAGCTTGACTGCTCCAATGATGCCTTAGAGAAGGTCTTCACACTGGCTATGACTCTCAGGCAGTCAGCCTTTAAGCACAGATGGGTGTCAGGCATGCTACTGCAAATGTGCTACATACTTGCCTCTGCCTCTTAATGTGCAGACTGCGCCTGGCTTGGCCTGAAGGTTGCCTGATCATGGCATGTGCTGGATAGTCAGGCTTCTACACACAAATACCAGCAGAGTGGAAAAGCTCTCAGTCATCACCTGCTTGAGGATGAAACTCCTGAGGTCAGCAATGAACTTGCCACTGTAGCTAGGGCTGTCCTGCACCAGCCCTCTCAGCTTCAGCTGCTGCTCCATCATTTGAAGCAGCTCCTTAGGCAGGGGAGCCACAGCTGCAGCCACCGCCACCCCTGGGGCTGCCACATTGGGGGTGGCCGCCTTCACTTGGGACAAGGCCCGTACAAAGTCGATGGGGGTGCCGTCTTTGCCCTCCATGCTGACTGGGTCTAGGCCATCATCACCGTACGTAAGCTGCACAATGCCGCTGGCTGCGTTACGCACCTGCATGCATCAGGTCACACAAGGCCTTTGCACTGGGACGCTTTGCTTTAGCCAGCAGGCACTATTGGATTGGAATGCTAAATCTTGCTGAAAGACATTGCATAGTCAAGTGTTATGTCTGTAATTGCATTCTACTGGTGACAAAGCAATCCTTGTCAGTGCTGAAGAAGAGTCATACGTGCCAAATGTTCCCAAAATGCAGCACTGTATTGTGGCATGATGCAATATGCCATGCAGGCAGCACTTCAAGACCAGGCAGACTCTGCACACGCATTGCAAGCAGGCTGCTCTGATGCCCCTGTTGCTGACATGAGCCCGCAGGCTTGCAGAGTTGCTGTGTGTGGCAACAAGCTTGCCAGAGTCAAATTTGTGCCATGCCTATCAGAGGCATCGCTGAGGAGAGAGTGACTGATCAAGGCAGTAAGTATGCTGTTGAGCGCCTTCAAACCATGCATCAACAGGTGATGGCCTAGCATGGCCTTTGAAAGGCGCCAAACAGCACAATTCTTGCCTTGATCACCCACTCTCTTTCCAACCATGACCTCAATACAGGTGCGCCCTAGTTTTGGCGCTGCCACACTTGCTTTCCAGCATCCAGGCAGAAGGTGTGTCTTGGCTTTGCAGGGAATGGCCTTTGACACATCTTACACAGGACACAAGGCAGGGTCTTGCTGTGCCACCACAGTGGATGTGCAGAACTTGCAAGGACCGCATCAGCCTGCAACTCACGTAAGCAGTCCCTGTTGTCTTGAGGACTGGTTTCAACACAAGCACAAGGCAGGGTCTCACGGAGCCATCATAGTGAGTGTACAGATCCTCTAAGGACTTCATCAATCGGCAACTCATGTAACCAGTCTCTGCTGTGTTGATGGCTGCATTCAACACCCTGTACAATGGGCAGAAAGAAGGATCCTACCATGCTATCATAGTGGGCGCATAGAAATTCATCAGCCACTGACTCGTGTAACCTGAGTCTCCTGTGTGAACAAATGTATTTGATGCATTTTGCAAAGGATGCGATGCAAGGACTCACTGTGCCATCGTAGTGAGTGTACAGATCCTCCAATGACTTCATCAACCGACGACTCATGTATCCAGTCTCTGCTGTCTTGACAGCTGTGTCCACCAGTCCTTCACGTCCACCCATGGTGTGGAAGAAGAACTCGGTGGCGCTGAGACCAGAGTAGAAGGATGAGGCCACAAAGCCACGCCCCTCTGGGGTCTTGTCACCCCGGGGAAAGTGCGGCAGACTCCTGTCCTGCACAACCCAGTTTGCTCATGAAGAGGCCTGTAGTCTTGCTGACAAGGCTTTGCAAGGACAACTGCTCAGGCTGGCCTCAGCAGTACCAGCGAACGCTGAAAGCAACGCACTACGCCTTGACGTATGAGTTCTTGTAGCAATGAAGCAGGGTGCTGGGCAATTTGCAGTCTCGCGCCCCATGTACGCACTCTTACATTGTAATGACACAGGTATAATAGTGGCAGGGAAACATCATGCAACTGCACATATGCTTGGACAAGACAAGCAGTGACAAGAGCATCTGCAGGCAGAAGATGAGTGCAGTGCGTGCTTGTCATAAGCCCATGTTGAAAGCTAGCAATGGTCAAGGCTGTCTGCAAGCAGCAGATATGTGCAGTGCATGTTGAGACGCTGACCTTGAAGCCATTGGGGCACCTCTTGCCGCCCACACTCTGCTGACCCACACACGCAACCATCTGGGCAATGTTGATGGGAGACCCTTTGCTGCCACACTGACTCATGTTGAGAGGGCTGTTGTGCCAGTGCAAGGTGTTCATGCACACCTGTATTACACAGACTACATGTCCTGAGGATGATGTTGAGGTTGATGTTGATGGGGGGGCCTTTGCTGCCGTACTGACTCATTTTGAGGGGGGTCTTGTGCCAATACGCACCGCACAGCAAATGTGAGACAAGGCAAGCAAGCTGGACGGGCTTGCTGTGTATTGCACGTGAGATTCATACGGCTGAATGCAGAGTGGGCGGGGGGTGCATGACACTGCAACCAACCCTATGCACTGCATCCTTATCATCATTCACAAAGCACGTTTGCCGAACAAAACATGTCTGACCTTAGCAGCGTCCTCTCTGATGTTGTTCAGCACTCCAGTGACCACCTGCTCCAAGCTCTCCTCAGCATTACAGCCAGCCTCAAGCTTGAGCTGCCCCTTGCTGAAGTCCCTGATGTAGGCCTGCACCTTGCTGTACCCCGTGCTCACAGTCTGCTGCTTCTTGTCCACAAGGACTGGCGCTGGTGTCACATCGTCAATGCCTATGGAGAAGCCTCTGTTGCCAATGAAGCGTGCGCTGAGCTTGGCCAGGCGGTTCATGCAGCTGGCAGCCACCAGAGCAGAGTAGTCAGTGTTCAGCACCTGTAGCATCAGCATGATACTTAGCCTAAAGTCCAAGTGAACATCACCTGATACTTACAAAACTATGTTTGCAGGGCCCAGACAGGCCAAGCAACAACCTGACAGACAGCAACATTGCTGGGCTTGGAAGGGTTGCCGATGGCTGAAGCGTGCCACAAGTACAGAAGGGGTGCACCTGGAAAAGGCCAGCCTTGTTGCCTCCTCCTAGGGTAGCTTTGCCCAGGCGACCACACATGAGCTGACTGTTGCGGAAGCAAATGTAGCCGTCCATAGGGCACATGTGCTCGCCACTTGTATAGATCTTCTCCTTGGTCTCTAGGTTGACATACACCCTGCAAAGCAACGACGGTGCTGCTGATCATGACACAAGCTGCCAGGTTGCGGCTAGCTTAATGCAGATGGCAAAGAGGTGTATGAGCAACGTCAGACATGGCTTCCTTCTGTCAGCTGGATTGGCTGTAACCAGCTACAGTTCAATGATCAGCAGCAGGCTAAAAGTCAAGGTCTTTCGTTAATTTCACTGGAAGTAGCTGTGATGCCATGAAAGCAAAATCATGCAGTTTGCAGCAATACACTCTTGAACAGACAGCTGTGCAGAGACTGTAGTGCTGAACAATGCACTGCAAGCATGTACAAAGCAATACTTTGGTCAAGGCATGACATGGGCAGAGGTCACAAGGTGGCTGCATGTGGGCGCATGATAGCTGGGCAATGCTCTGCAAGCATGCATGCAGCAAAACATTGGTGAGAGCATAACATGGGTAGCTGCCTGCCATGCAAGAAATAGTGAGGTCATGATGTTGACACAAACCTGTGAGAGCAGCTCACATGTCACCTTCTACGCTGTCATATGGCCATAAGACCGGGTTGAAACTCACCTGGTGGCTGCATGTGGATGCATGATAGCTGGGCAAGCATGCATGCGGCAAAACATTGGGAAGAGCATGACGTGGGTAGCTGCCTGCTGGTTAGGAGACAGTGAGGTCATGCTGTTGGCATGAAGCTGTGGAAGAGGGGCTCTAATGTTGCCTTCTATGCTGTCACAAGGCCAGTAAACCAGGGTTAGACTCACCTGGTGGCCGCATTGGGGCGCACCATACCTCATCCATGCTTTGCAAGTATGCATGCAGCAAAGCATTCTTTGAAAAATGACATGGATAGCTGCCTGCTATGTAGGAGACAATGCAGTCAGACTGTTGGCATGAAGCTGTGAGAGAGGTTCCAAATTTGCCTTGTAGGCTGTCACAAGGCCACCAGACCAGGGCAAGACTAACCTGGTGGCTGCGTTGGGGCGCACCATGGCACTGAAGACTTGCTTGCCAGTCCACAGCTCCACAGGCTTCAGGATGGCGGGCACAGGCAGGTCAAAGCTCTCTGCTGCGTCGCCCATGTAGGTGCACAGCAGCCCAAACTCGCTCCTGCTGTAGAAGCGGTCCTTGGCTGTCAGCAGGAAGGCTGATGTCAGAAAGTCCTGCAAACCAGGTGCAAATAGCATGTGAGTGCGCAGCAGCCAAAGCTCACTCTTGCTATTGGAGCGGTCCTTGGCTGTCAGCTGGAATGCTGATGTCAGAAGTCCTGCAAATTCAGGTGCAAACAGCATATAGGTGCACAGCAGCCCAAACTCGCTCCTGCTATAGAAGCGGTCCTTGACTGTCAATAGGAAGGCTGATGTCAAACAGTCCTGCAAACCAGATGCAAGATGATGACTGGCTGCTCAAACTTCTCTGCTGCGTCTCCCATGTGAGTGCACAGCAGCTCAAACTCGCTCCTGCGGTAGAAGCGGTCCTTGGCTGTCAGCAGAAAGGCTGATGTCAGGACCTCCTGCAAAACAGAACAAAACAATAAACTGCAAGGTGTGCCAATTTTGCATTGTGATCGTTACCTGAAGTGACTCATATATGATTCTTGCAGGTTGCTGCTTTGTTGCCAGTTTTACAGGACTGCTTGTGCAAAATCGACTTCGTCAAAGCCACTTGACTCTACAGTTGTCTTGCTGATTGGGGTCAATGATCACAAGCTCTTCAAAGACTACATCAGGTTTTGCCTTCTGACTTCTTTGAGTAGGTTGTGACTGTCGCACGCTACACTGAGACAGCAAAGGCTACTAAGGCGCCACAAGCAAAAGCAAGCAGGGCACCTGTGTGGCTGCAATCAGGATTTCTCCGTTTTTGGGTGTGCACAGGTTGTTCATGACGCCCATCAGCTGGCTGGCCTCAGTCTTGGCTTCCTGCGTTTGTGGCACATGCAGGTTCATCTCATCCCCATCAAAGTCTGCGTTGTAGGGGCTGCACACGCACTCATTGAAGCGGAATGTCCTGCAGCATTACAGGCTGTTGATGCCATGCAAACGACGTACATCCTTTGAGCTGTCAGCTGACAGACTGGCTGTTGGACAGTGGCAACCTGTCATGGAATGGTGCTTCAGCAGCAGCTGAAAGTCTCCACAGACAAACTTAGGGCCAATAGCGGCAATCCAGAAAGCTTGCAGCAAGGCAGATGGCAGGCAAGCATCATCCACAGCATGGAAAACCCTCACGATTGAAAAGCACAGGAGGCAATGGCCTACTATTCCTGTGTTTGAAACGAGCCTTCTGAAGATTCCGCCCTAAGCACAAAGTGAGCAAAGGAAACAGGGGCGCACCTCCAAGGCATGACCCTGACCCTATGGGCCATGATGGACATGCGATGCAATGAGGGCTGCCGGTTGAAGAGGGCAATGTCCCCATCCATCAGGTGCCGCTCCACCACATCACCCACCTTCAGTTCAGCTGCCAGCTTGCGCCGGTCCCCGTACTTCAGGAACCACCGCCCACCATCCAGCATCACATGGTTTGCGCCAGGCCAGCAAGCCACCCCTGTTGGCAAACCTCTCATATTCATTCAGAACACAAGGGTTGAGAAGTCTGCTAAAGCCAGCTTAGTGCTGTACAGCATATTGGTTTTGTTGATGTACATGGCTGCTGGTGAAAGACTTGGCTGAGTGCTTCTGATGCAGAACTGCTGTGCTGATTGCGCATCCTGCACAAATTGAAGATACATGGCCACTTGACACAGCCATACAAGACATGAGCATGCGACACGGCAAGACATGTATGTTACAGCTGGATACAGTGCAAAACGCTGTGCTGTATCTCACCTACATGATGATACAACAAAGCTGTTGAACATGATGATGCATCAGATGCCAAGGTAGTCGGTAGTTTGAGTTGCCAACTGCCTTGGCAACATAATGGGCATTACATTGTTGACAACATACTGGCGCAGCTTGGCAATGTTGTGGTCTTGGGACCGTGTATGAAAATGTGATAGGCAGCATAAGCAGGCATCATGGCGTTCAGTATACACTGGCGCAGGTTTTCATTGTTGTGATCTGTGACAGTGATGGGCAATGCCATAAGCAACATACCGTTCAGCACACACTGGCGCAGCTTGTCAATGTTGTGGTCTGTGACTGTGTCTGGGAAAGTGAGGATCTGGGCCACCAGCTTCGGCACACACACCTCATCCACACGCAGATTGGGGTCTGGAGAGATGACTGTGCGCCCACTGAAGTCCACACGCTTCCCTGATAGGTTCCCTCTGAATCGACCCTGCTTGCCCTTGAGCCTTTGCACTAGACCCCTGAGGCAAAGAGAGACAGAAAGATCAACTTTCAGGGTTCACAACATGGACTCAGCTTCCACACATAATCACATTTGAGGGTGATGCCAAATATTCTAGAAGCAATGTACAACACAGCAAATGTTTTGCTTTGTCATTGGAATGTCTAGCAAGAAAGTGCTGCGCAATGTGTAAGCCAGGTAAAGTGGTGCGCATCTGCAATGCAACAGCTGGCACAGTCAGTCATAATGACGCCCTTGCAACAAGTTGAGATTGGACATGCAAAGATGCTAACGCCAAATGAACACAGACTCTGCCTAGCAACAAAGCTGTGAAAGGTCACCTGGTGGGCTTGGTGGGGACCCCCACATGATTTGCTTGTAGTCCAGGCAGGTCACTGTTGACAAAGGCCGCGCAGTTGATCTGCAGCATGTCCCAATGTTCCATCACTTGCTCAATGCCAGCTCCCTTCTCCATGTCTGCTCTCAACCCGTTGTTGTACAGGATGATGTCCTGCATAGCACACTTATGGCATCAGCATGCTTTGACAATCGGACAAGGTATACAGCATATGGTTTTGCTTCAGGGCTGTGCATCAAGCCAGTCAGTACTACCACACATTTTCTGCTGATCTCAACCAAATCCATTCACCATGCAAGTGAAGTTGGCTGTTTCTCATCCCTGTTTGCATCCACTCATAGCAACATAAAGGTCACAAGATGTGCAAAGAGCTTTGTGTGCAAAATTTTGCCGTGCTAAGTCTGTGATCAGATCATGGATGTGGCTCGTCAAGCCAACATTTCACTGCAGGAGATCAACAGGCAGTTGTAAAGCTTACCCGGAGCTTGACTGTCAAGTCATCCTGATTGCTGTCCTGGCCTGAGTCCATGTCAACACATGGCTAAATGCACAATGGGGGCCATCAGCACAAGCACAGGTGGTTATTGAGCTTACCCGGAGTCTGACTGTCAGGTCATCCTCATTGCTGCCCTGGCCTGAGTCCATGTCAACAGAGGGCCGGATGCACACAGGGGGCACCGGCACATGCGTCATAATCAGGTACTCTGGCCTCTCTGCTACGTCCAGCAGGATACAATCTTCTGCAGTGATGGCAGAAAACAGCGCCAGCACCCTCAAGGGTGTCAAGTCATCTGCAACCTGCAGTGGCATCACGAGGGAATGAGGTGTCGCCAAATCTGCAATCTGCAGCACTGCAGGTAGTCCTGTGCTTGAGATGTCAAGTCGTCTGCAGTCAGCGCAGACAACAGCGCCACCATCCTCGAGGGTGTCAAGTCATCTGCAAGCCGCAGTGGCATCACAACCTGTCAAGTGAATGAGATATCGCCAAATCTGCAACCTGCAGCACTGCAGGCAGCTCTGTGCATGAGATGTCAAGTCCTTTTCAGTGATGGCAGAGAACAGCGCCAGCACCCTCAAGGGAGTCAGGTCTCTTGCAACCTGCAGCGCAACAACCAATTGTGCGAATGCGGTTCCAAGTCATCTGCAATCTGCGGCACAACAAGCTGTTGTGTGCATCAGGCGTCAAGTCATCAGCATTCTGCATCATCAGAATCAGCCATGTACTGGCAAATTGTCTGCAAGCTGCTGCACCACAGTCAATCCTGTGACTGAGGTGTCAAGTTGTCTGCAACCTGTAGCATTAGCATCAATTTGTGAACAGCATTTGGGTCTGATCGACTTAAAATATTTGAGTTTGCAAGGTGTAGTGCTGGTTCCCATCAAGCTGTGCACAAGAGGAGTGAAAGACAGATTTGCCTCACATTTGTCAGCAACTTACAAATACTTCCAGCACACTGCCTGGAAAAGATTGGTGCAAATCCAGGTTATGCAGTCAGCAAACATGACCCTCAAATCACCTTCAATTGCACCAGCAACAGTGATCATTGGGGCAACATCACAATTTCCTAACAATGGGAGGGATAGTGCAAAAGGGATGACGGGCAGGTGATTGCTCAATGTACCTTCTTGACAAAAGGCCTGATCTGCTCATTGTGTGATATTGCCTCCTCAAACGTCTCCACATAGTTTTCAAGCTCTGCTGTGTTTGACCTATCCTTGTACTTCTCATGAATCAGTTTCAAAGCCCCAGAGATCCTCCTGTAAACAAGCAGCACTATCTCAATCACAATGATGGAGAGCTTTCACGCTTTGTCAAAGACTGTCATGCACAAACAGAGCCACGGCTGCTTGCATGCACGCATGGCAACCTGTCCAGACTCAAACTGCCATCAGGGTGCTTGTCTGATGTTGTGGGGTGTCAAATGCAACAGGCTTATTGGATTGTGCTGTGGACTACACCACAACAGAGAGCCTTGGCTGACCACATGCACCCGCCCTCATGTGCGCAAAACAAGCTGTCATCTGGGTGCTTGTCTGATGACGTAGAGTGCAGCAGGCTTCACTCAATTGTGCCAATGACTGCATGCACACGCTCTCATGTGTGCAGAACAAGCGGTCATGTGGGTGCTTGTCTGATAATTTGGACTGCAGGAATGCAAACAGCTTTTGTGACTGTGACAATGACTGCGCAACTGCCAAAAGCCTTGGCTGATTGCATGCGCTCATGTGTGCAAATCAAGCTGTCATGTGCATGCTTGCTTGATGGCATGGAACGGTCACTGGAGGCTTACTTGACTGTGCCGTTGACTGCACCACACCAAGGGCACAGTTTCACCCGCTTGCACCTGTCCTGAATCTGCTTGAAGGTAGCTGTCTTCTGCATACGCTCCAGGCCGGGCTTTTGCATGCGCCTGCAAGCCAAAGCTTACAATCATTGACTTGCTGGTAGCCAGAGAATGAACATGATCTGTTGAATGAGAAGCAGACGCAGAGTTGCGCAGGGTTCAGACTGAGCTGCCTGACAAGACTTGACCAAAAAGAAGCTGTGATACCTCACTTTCCCAGTGAAGCTCCCAGTGAAGCAGAAACTTGTCAAGAAATGTCACACCAGCTTAATCTGGCAGCTGCGTGCATGACAGTCGTGTTGGCATGCTTCATTGGTGCTCACGTTTGACATGGTGCAATGCTTGCGACTTAGTGCTAAACAGCTTGTGCATACCAAGATTGTCAGAAGCACTGACAGTAACAGGTTGACTGCAAGCTTACTTGAGGTACTTGCGCCTCTCGTGGTCGTCCAGCAGTACGTGTGAGCAGTTCTTGCAGATACACTGCAGGATGCTGATGGTTGCCTTCTGGTACCCAATATGTAACACAGGCAGTTCCAGCTTGATGTAGCCTGCAGCAGTGTATTTGCAGGGTCAACATCACCACTGACGTGCTTTCTGGTAAGGCTCTGTGACCCGGCTAAGTACATATCAAAGGTGTTTTTCAGGCATCTTGCATGGCAAGGCAAGAAGCAATCGATGTAGCGAGAGGTTGTACCAAAGTGCCCTGTGCAATCTGCCAGTTTTTGACCGCATGTTTGGCATACAGTTGATTTGTTGCTGATGCCCTGAAGCAAGCATTTGAGTCAGTTGTCAGAACCAATGCTTATAGTGGGAACATCAAGAGTCTATATTCACCAAGTGAGGGTCCAGCGGGCCACCCTGGAAAGGCTTCCTGTCCGCCAACTGCACACAAAATCAACTTGGAGAACATGTGGTCTGAAACCTGGCCCTCAAAACAGAAAAGCTTTTGCAATACAGTTTCGATCAACAAGCCCGCAAGACAGGACTTACATGAAATAGCTGGCCTTGGTAAACGTTGACCTCGCCTGTATTGACGACTTCGCCCGGGGACATGAGGTTAAACCGCACTTGTTTGCTGCATACAAGCAGTGTTGAGCCAAGTGTAAAGGAAGACAGACAGCGCAGGTGCAGCAGCATGCGCACATCTTCCTTGGGACTTTCGGCGACTCATAAGGCTCCTTCGTACTGACCAACTCCTGGACCTTCGGCGTCGTAGCGGCCATTTTTCTGTCGAAACTACGTCGATCACAGCGGATCCTATAAGTCTACGAAAGCGGTCTCGGCTCGTGCGCGCACGTGGCACTGCAGCAATACAGCCGCAGTGCCAAAACGTGCCTTCGGCAACGCCGGGCTGACGCCCTCAAAGGGCTGGTGCGTCGCGTATAACAAGTTGCTATAGTCAAAGTCAAAGCCGCTCGTAAGGGCTTGTGGAACCCTTGCCCTGCAGCTGTGTGCGCAGCTGCACATCCTGATATGAGATGACTCAACGCGATGCAGCGCAAACGAATGCTCGCACTTGCGAGCGCAAAGCGTTCTCAACGCGCTCTGCGAGCAGTCATTGGCCTGCGCTGCGCACTTTGCCTGCACGGACATCAACATCGAGATCGGTCGCATTCGCGCAACTCGCTAACGACTTGACTGCGGGCTTCTCGATAGGACAGGCTCAGTCACAAGAGCTCCGACCGCTCATCAGAATTTGAATCATCATGTTACCACTTGATCAGGCGTTCCGACTTAGTTCGTCCATTCGTCAAATTGACCAAGGCAGTGTCTGCGGCTCTTACTCTTTGTCGCTGATCAGCCGGACCCACTGCCGCGTGCGTCACGGCAACATAAACGCGCCTTTCCCATGTCAATGTCCAGCGCGTTATGCACGCTGAATTGCGAGGGCGTCCAGCTGCTGCAGCAGCTACACTGCAGCACACTGAGGTGTATTTGAGAGGTTGCCCAGTCAGGCCTTCGTCTCATCAGCTAAGCAAAATGTCTATCAGAGTTGTCCCTCAGAATTTTCATTCCCCAGCAAAGTCACCCCAGCATTGCTGCCCTCTCTTGCTGTCCTGACTGGCTTTGCAGACAGTGGGTCACCAAGCGGGTCTGTTTTGTGGTCTGCCGTTGCTGCTTGGCTTCCAAGCGCAACTGTGAGCAGTCACTCTAAATTAGCAGTTGGGAGTAGAAAAGTGGCCCAAGGCTACAGCAAGGATGTTTGCATGTGATGCAACTGGAATGATCATTCGAAATTGATGCTGTCACTGAGGCATGCTAATGTCTGCCTGCAGTTCTGATCAATGAGCTGTCAACCTACTTTGCTTTACATACTCAGCTTTGCCAATAATCATATCCAGATTAAACCCTTGAACGCCATTGCTCTTGCGATTTTGCTGGTGGTCAAGCAACGAGCAATTGCCTCAAATATTTGCTTGGCAAAGAGGGTCAAAAAGTCTCAGCCATCTCAGCCCCTCATTTACTATCATACAAGCATTGCCTGCCTGCCTACTGCCTGATTGCACATTTCGATCCTGCAATGCGTCTTCCTCATCATTTTGGAGGTGCTGTTCTGGGCGGCATGCTGCTCTACCTGTATGACAGCTGAAGCAGCAGCATGAACAATTGTATGCCGGGCAAGTAAGATCAATACAATCTGACATGAGCCACAGTAAATGCAGGACAATGTGCAGAATTGCAGGCAATTGCGTGTACTGCCAGCAGCAGCGTGGCAATAATAAGATTCTGAGATAGTGGTCACTTGACCTTGCAAGCCCTGAGAAAGCTTGAAGTTACCGTATGCAATGCTCAGGACTTTTTCAAGATGACATTGTTTCTGCACTGCAAGCGAGTATGTTATCCACTGCTGACAAAACTGCTGCTACTTGTGTGTAGACTTGCCATGCTTTCAGTCTGAAGCGCTGATCCTTTGGTGACAGCCTGATCAGCTTCAGAGGCTTTAGCTAGCTATCCAGCAACCCAAAATACCACTTCTCATCTTCACCTATTCTCACATAGGTTGCACACCTGGCTGTGTGTTTGTGTGAGGTCACTTTCACAGGCTGCTAGCAAGGTCGCCCTTCAATGACAGGGTGACTCTAGATATGACAGAGTCCATGTGTTTAATAGACTCCAATCAGATGTAAAATAGAATCAGTTTTGCATCATGCTGTCAAAGCACTTACAAGCCTTATTCACACTTCAGTCTCAAGAATTGATGTCTGCAGGGGCGGGGGATGGTTGATGAGGCATGGGGCCTTGGGGTGGCTACCCACAGCTGGTAATCTAGCCTAACTGTCATGCCTTGCCCTTGCCCTTGCCCTCTTCTTCAGCTGGTCAGAAAAAGGGGCACCAGGTGAAGCCAGCTTCCTGCTAGCACCAAGCCTGCTGCTCCTGAATAGAGATCCTGCACTGACGCCTGGCCTCAGATCATCAAGGCGTTACGCTCCCTGCAACCTGGCAGTGACTGTGTACCTTCTGGCGTCTAGTTTGGCAACTGTGGTCCCCTCCACTTGGTGGCAGCCTAGAGCGCTGGTGTTTGTGCAGAAGCAGACGTGGCTTTACTTGGTGCTGAATGTGGTCTGCTTGGTGGCAGTGCTTCCAACCCACCTGGGTTTCCTTCAGGTGACTGCTGGGCAGTGCTGCAAAGGCAGCATGAATGCTTCCTGCAGTGATTTTGCATGTGGCAGCAGTTTGTCATGCACTTATGCACGCGGGAGTCATATATAGTTCCAGCAAAGATAATGTTAGAGCAACTTGTCCAGCAGTGATGCATGATAGCAGTGATATCATGACTGTTTGAATGGTTGTGACAGTCTGCCTACTCTTGTCATGCATGCTGCATTGATTCCATCTGATGTTCTGATGTCAGATGATGACGCTCTCTATATGTTCACATACCACAGCATGCTGGATCATGCACCCCTGCTCCCCAATGCTATTGTGTCACACAATGGGTCGGCTGTGGCAATCATGTGCTGATGACACTTCATGCTGACATTTTGTCAACATACAAAATGACATTCATCGAGGACCTGACCATGTTGCGGCTTGTTGCAGTTTCTGTGGAAGCCCAATCAAGCTGTCAGCGCATGGCACTATGTGGCGACTCCCCTCAGCATACCAGCCTTCTTCCTTACAGACCCATATGCCATAAAGCTACTGGCAGCATGTGCAGCAGGCATGACTATCACACAGATTGGCCTGACAAGACTTACCCAGCAACAAGTCATGAAACTGAGTAGATTTGGCAATTCCAAATGGCAAAGTGTTCTTCAGCAGGACTTCATCATGATCAAGACATTGCATTTTCATGCAGAAGCTGCACTGCCAACACCATTGATGTATCTGGTCTCGACCACATCTTTATATGCAGCATATATGCAGCAGCTCATTCTCTCTGTGTTCAGAAACACAAATAATTCATGTAATGAACAAAAGACCAATGCAAGATTGCAAAGAGCAAGCTTTGTTCTTTACTAAATAGCTGAGCCTGCACACAACTTGGTTGCCCTGGCGAATTGCAAGTACACGCTCTAGTGGCATGCATCACAAGGCATGACTGTGAAATCATGGTCCAAAGCGTGACATACTGTTTTGAGGATTTGTGCGGGCATACTGCATGACACAAACAAGCACAGAGCCACTTTGTGATGCAGGCTTTGATGCAAATTGCAATGACAAGCAATTCTCAGCAAAGGTCAGGATGTGATCGCACAGCAGTGACACATGATATAGAGCAATTTGCATCGATCTATTTACAAGCAAGCCTACCTTGGCTTCGGTCAAAGCAGATACAACTGTTCAGCTGCTGATGTCTACAGTTATCTCAATGTGTGTTTGGCAATTTATGATGTGCGGCTCACTCAAGTTCGCAAGAAAATGCACTGTCTTTGTTCATATCAACTGACAAAACAATCCTATGTATGTCTCAGGCTAATGCTAAGCATCACGTTCAGCCTCCTTTCTTCTCTGCCTTGCCGTCCTGCCCTCAGCCTTTGTGAAGCCGTCTGAGTCTACCACAGGTACCAACCGAGGAGTAGGCTGTGCAGACTTGCGCTGCATGCTGCTGTCATCAACCCGTGTGACTGGTGCGCTTCTCTGGTTGGCCAGGGGTCCATTGACCCAGGCATTCTGAGCCTGACCATTACCAGGGGCACCTGCCTGCTGCCTACGCCCATTTGTCCTCACGCCATTGTTGGGGCTGTTTCCAGAAACGCCCCTCTGCTGGCCTGGGCCACCTGCCCTAGGGGCTCTGTTAGGGCCATTTCCAGAAGAGCCCCTCTGCTGGCCTGGGCCACCTGTCCTAGGGGATCTGTTGGGGCCGTTCCCAGTAGAGCCCCTCTGCTGCCCTGGACCACCTGCCTTAGGGGGGCTGTTGCGTGCATTGTTTAGTTGGTAGTTAACACCGCTGTTTTGGCCTCTGTATGCTGCACTGTTGTTCTGCCTGCCCTGGTTGTTGTACCCAGCGCGCCTGTTGTTCTGGCCAAGCCCTGACTGCTGCTGTGATATGTCTCTATTGCAAGGCCTGCTGTCATTGCGACCAGACTGCCTGTATTCCTGCCCAGATGACTGAATGGGCTGCTGCCTTGAGTTGAAGCAAGTAGGCAGGCGGCCGCCACTGCCAGCAGTGTTGGTGGGTACAATTGGAGAAGGGTCCTCCCATGTGCTGTCAGGGGCAACTGGTGTGTCGTTGGATGCAGAAATGTCACCCCATGCAACCTGGGCCATGTTGGGAGGCTTGGTGACAGTAGCTGGTGACGCCTCCCTAGGCTGGTCAACGGCCTCTGTGGTGTTAGGGGCAGCAGTGCCCTGAGACTCTACCTCAGACTGCTCAGCAACAACAGTGGCTTTGGGGACAGCAAGATCAGCTGGCCCTTCGGCATGAGGTGCCTCAGCGACCACATTGGCTTTTGGGACAGCAGAGTGTGCTGCCCCTTTGGCATGAGGTGCCTGAGCAGAGGAAGGAGTAGGCATAGGCTGCACCACAGAAGGGGTGCAGGTGACCTCAGTGGGGGTGGGGACAGGGGCCAAATGTGGGGATGTCTGTCTGTGAGTAAGTGTAGAAGCCTGGGAAGGGGTGGTAGATTTCTGGACGGGGTGACTCAGCGGTGCATCAGGAACCTCCACCTGCAAACCAGAAGTGATGCAGTTTGTAAATGGTGTGCAAAAAAAGAAGAAAGCCCAGTGACATGGTAAATTTGTCTGTGATGCTGGCTAGTGTATTTGCTGTGACACATTGCGCTATGGGACCCGCACCCAAGTGCAGGCATGCATGGCAAGTGACCAGAAGTGACAAAGATGCTGTGCAGGACATACATGTTTGATGCATGATGTGTCATGTCTGCAAGCATTGGACCAGGCGTGCACATGTACATTTGACACAATGCAAGCCTGCAACACGCGCAATACACAGCTCTACTTACAGGGCAATGCGCTGTGCCTTGACACATTTGCATCTGCCATACAATGCATCATGCGTTACCTTTCACACTTTAACTGTTGAGCTGCTGCAAGCACTGCAAGCCTCAACAATGAATGTGGCACATGTGTGGTGCTGCAAAGGCAATGCCAGGCAAGCAATTGTGTTATCTTATGACAATCTCACGGGTATATTATCGTTGAGCTCACCTGACGCTGCTCAGCGTCCAGACCAGCAAAGCGTGATGTTGAACGTGGGGCTATTGGCTGGTTGGTTTGTTGAGCAGGCTTGGACATGATGTTATCCTCTGCTGACTGGCTTGAGGCGTTGGTGTCATACTGGTGAGTCAGCTTGTGGCCAGTCTCCACAAGTCCATCAGCCTGCAATCATGAAGTGGGTCAGATGGTGTGACTGCTGGCAGCCCTGGTCACTTGCAAGTAAAGCAGTCACATGACAGCATGTGTCTCAAAGGACTCGTTTGCGCTTGCGTAACAGGTCAAAGTTGTGACTGTTTGCATGAGTGCGCCGCGATCAGAGACAGCACAGCATGGCACAAGCCTTACACACTTGCAAGCGTGGTGTGCGCTTTCATGTCAAGTAGAGGCATTCAATGCAAGCAGGGAGTACAATTTACCTTCAAAGAGTCCATGTGGTACCTTTGAGTTTGCAGCTGCTGCTGCAACTCAAGCACAGACTGAGCGAGCTCAAAGTTGGCGCTCATCTGTCTGTTGCAGCGCTCATGTAGGTCAGAGGTGACCTGTTGTAGGTGTTGGATGGTGCTCAGTTGGCTCACATGGGAGGCAGGCCAGTTTGCCTGGCTGCCAAGGCGGTCGAAGCTCATCATGCAATCGACCGCACTCTGTGCGTCCTGCATCACATATGTGAATCAGCTGAGAGAAGACAACAAGCTGCATGCTGCAGGGCCAGGGTATTTTTCAGGTCAACAGTGGGAGCAACTTGATGATACGTGCTCAGTGCGCTACCTCGTTGTGACTTTCAGCTTCGTCTGCTTTCGCGGCGTAAGCCTCGAGAACGCCGTCCAGGACTCGCAGCACTCTACCCGGAAGCGCTTGGAGCGAGACTGACTCAAAGCTTGAAGGTCCAGTGAGTCCCTCCCTCAGCTCGTCAACAAGCTCTTTGGCAACCTGCAAAAGGGCCACGATGAGCAAGGAACTAAGCAGAGTTCTGAAGGTTCACCACAAGTTTACCTTGACGTATGCCAGGTGCTTCTGCTTAATACCCTCCTTCTCTGCCACCGCAGCTTCGATGCGCTCGTTTTCTGAATTCATGAAGGGCGTCTGCTGAAGAAGGAAGTGACAGCGGTCTCAAGGCAGCAACCCGTCGGCAGGCACAGACCTTGCCAATTTCCCGAACCTCGAGGCTAGTCCTGTGAGCTGTTGACCTGCAGTGCAGGCATCTAAACGCCAAAAAAAAACGCCAGTAACGCTCGACATGTATGTAACGGCTGTCAGAAAGTTAGTAAGCGGACAGAAGCACGTGCACTGGGAGACGCACAGCGAAGGACAACTGCTTCCTGTCTTGGTACTGACCTGCTGAATGTCCATGATCACCTTTGTCGTGCAAGCTTGCTTGTTAAGCCTGCCATGTGAGTAGTACGCTGTTGCCAACGAAACGTTTCTGACGTGTCCATGCTAAGGTTATCTTTGCATGGTGAGTGATGTTGGTCATGATGAGGGCAAATGGCAGCCATGGGCTCACTACCTTTGGACCAAAAGCCAAGGCAGCTTGCGATTTTCCAAATGCATTTTATGCATTGCACGCAGTGGTTGAAGAGTACCTGCATCAGAACGCATTGCACATGTATATGCATGCATGCCTCCTGCCTTGCAGAAAGTAGCGGCTCCTTGTGTGCATGTACTGCGTCAATTTAGAACAACCAGCAGTGCAAGTAGCCAACATGCTCCTGAAAAAGGACTAAAAACTTTTGCATCAAGGGTCCTGCCGGGCTGGTTGGCAAGATATTGATGCTTGATGCTTGCCTCCTGCTTTAGTGCCCCTTTGAGAGCTCAAAGAGTTACTAAACGCTGCCAGCACTCTCACCCTCAGACAGACGACATGCATTCAATATGGCCTGCTGAGCATCCCTCCTTTCTTCAGTGTCAAGACCTGACAGCAACTTACGCACATGCCCCTCAGCAATTGGCAGTTGCATCAGCATGTTGATGCATACATTGATCCCCTGATGCACCTTTTGCACTGTCTGGGACTTGCAGTCAGGCGTGGCGATCATGTAGCAGGCTAAGGCAATCATGTGCGCAGTGAGCACCCTCACTGCAAGCTTCATGCAACGAACCTATCTTCTGGTCAGAAGACGCCTTTAAGAGGTTTATGCATACTGGTTTGCGCTACTGACCTACGAGGTCTCGAGCTTGTCTACATTCGTGAAGGGTTTGGTACGATGCTCAAGGGTGAAGCGTCGACGGCTGGAATTGTACGCGCTCGCAGCGACCCAACAAACAGCCAAATCATACCGCGTACGTGCGCCTTACGCTGCCAGTGTTGCACGCACCTGCTAGGGACTCCCAAGCATATCGGCTGGCGATAGCCACATCTGCAACACCTATATGACGCCGGTATGTGGCGATGATAGCCAAGATCGTGTTGTTCTCGAGAAGCGCCTGCAGGGCGAATCTGCAAGTGCCGGGTACTCCGGTGTAAGCGCGCATACAAGGGTTGCGGTTGTCAGTCTTGTTCCATCAAATGTTCTCCAGGAGGCAGTTTGCACGAAAGCTTGGGAGCTTGTGAACAAGTGCAGACCTGATTTGCAGAATTGTAATGAAGTCAACGTTGACCGGTTTCGACGAGCAGTGCTCAGCGCTGATCTGAAGACACCGCAACTGTAGCATCAAGGCGTGGACATGGCGTGACAAAGTGCTGTCAGCATAGGCACTTTGCTGCAATGGCGTTTGTCGACGAGGAAGAGGCGCTATCGTTCAACGTTTGGGTTGCCGAACTTGAACTTCTTGTCGGCAATGCCAGAGGCAACAGGCGCGTGGACCCCATATACAGCTTTGAGCTGTTGCAAAAGCTACAGGGGTCGATTCACAGAAGCGATCGCGCCCAGCTACATAGCTATCAGCGCAAGTGCGAAGATGCCCTCACGACCGTGCTCTTGAAAGGCGCGCCACCTCCGGTAAGTAGATGTAAATACAGTACTCACCATACAAGTGCATCGCAGGCAAACTGTGGACCGGCTGTGCCACTGTCAAACGACTTTACGTGGTCTGACTGGAGTGATCACTTCACTGACACCATATTCTTGAGCATGCAAGGTTCGTCAGCTGGTAGCAGGATGCCTGGTGAGCCTCTATCTTAAAGGCGACACACTGCCACTGTACTCACGCATCAGCTCACTGCAACAGTTCTTGAGCAGCAAGGAGGCTTTCAGCCAAAGTGCCCCAAAACAGCCTTGTTTGGGCTGCCTAGAATGCCTAGCAGCTCTCAGCTCAAAACTAAGCAACCAGATTGTCAGCAGCTTACCACAGACAATGGCAGTTGCTGTGAAGCAAGTCAGCAGGTATGCCTGCCGCTGTAAGAGTCACAGAGCACACAGCATGGCTGACAGCATGAAGCCCTGTACGAGGCACTGCATGAATCACTGCATACAACACTGCATGAAGCACTGCATGACACGTTGAAAGACAGTGCGCAATCAAGTGTCACCACACCACACTGTGCGCGATGCGGCCTTCAAGTTTGACATCTTGCTGCACTGCAGGAGCATGGACCCAGAGAATCAGTGCAGCATATTGATGTCTTGCTGCACTGCAGGAACTCCGACCCAGCGATACAGTGCATGGCATTGAGGCTCGTAGCAGCAGTGGTTGGAGGCTTAGGCAGCTCAGACCGCAACTTGACAGCTTTGCACACAGATGCCCTCAAGGCAGCAGACAAATGCCTCAAAGACAAAGCTGCATCTACAGCCAACAAATGTGCTGCCGGCAGTGTCATTAAAGCTGTTGCAGAGGCAGGCGGCAGCGGCCTATGGGCAAATGCAGGCTCCTCTCTTGAGGACATTGTCAGCACTTGTGTCTTTTCGCTCATGGACCCCTCGCTCACAGTCAGAGAGGTCTTCGCTGCAGCTTTGGGAGAGATTGCAGCTGCTAGCAAGTCATCAGCAGCCAAGGAAGCGGTATGTCTGCCATGTATAGGGCCAAACCTGTATGCTGCATCAAAACATCATAGCGCTTCAGCAAAAGCTGTTGAGGTCCACTTTGTCTGTCTGTTTTGCATAGCACTAGGTCTGCATGCTGCATGGAAGCACTGTAGCAGTTCAACAAAAGGGAGATCATTGAGTCTTATACAGTGCATCTGCTTTGCGCTGTACCAGTTCTGCACACTACATCAAAGCATTGTGGCAGCCCAGCAAAGGGGCAGCACCGAGTTTTAGGCAGTATGTCTGCTTGTGCTCCACAACAATTGTATGCTGCATGACAGCACCGTCGCACTTAGGCAATTGAGCAAACGTATTTCAGTTGAATTGCATCATGATTTGGTTTGCAATCCCTTTGAGCACTGCAACATGCACAATAAGAAAACATTACCTTCAAGTCAGCCACACAGCCACGGCTTGAATTTGAGCAAGGGTAGATCACGTCGTCACAGCCTGCCATGCGCTGACTTCAGGGAATGCTATGCTAGGCAATGCATGCACAATGGGCATGTTAAGTGCAGTCTCGACTCTGATGCATGCTGAAAACAACACTCTGATGCGCCACTGGCAGCAGTCTAAGTCAGTGCTGGCTGCAGTTGACAGCGCTGGACAGCAAGCCTAGCAAGAAGGCCAGCCTGGAGCAGATCATAGCTCAAGCCTACACCACCTGTCTAACCCAACCTCTAGCAGCAGCAGCAGCATTGGCCAACAACAGGCAGGCCCTCACAGCATTGGTGCTTGCTGCAGGTGGCAGCGCTAGATAGCAAACCCAGCAAGAAGGCCAGCCTGGAGCAGATGATAGCCCAAGCTTACAACACCTGTCTAACCCAACCTCTAGCAGCAGCAGCATTGGCCAACAACAGGCAGGCCCTCACAGCACTGGCGCAAGCCTGCATTGCCTACCTGGCCAGCATGCAGGCCAAGTATGGTGCAGACGAGCCTTTCCTGATCAATGCTGCTGCCCAACTGATTGAGCTGCTGGCATCACTTGGCAACAGAGCTGGTAGTGCCGCCCCTGACTCTGGAAGTGCCCCAGGGAATGACTTGGGGTTGGGGCTGGGTGAAATGCCCCATGCCCAGGCTGCTGTGCTGTATGTCATTAGGGTGGCTGTCATGGAGCAGCTCACTGAGACTGGTCAGGTAAACAGCTGACCTCAGGAGCGCATACTGATTTGGTCACTTATGTGCAAATTGCTTCAGTATTGGGTTGGCGCATCTAGACCTGTTGCTGTTGCTTTGAAGGCCTCCATTACAGCCATTGTGCTGTTGAAGCTCATCAGCAGGAGCTCTGCACATCCAGGCTTTGTCAGTTGCCTGCATGTTTGCCTGCCAGAATGGCCTCCAAAGCGCTTATGCCTGCAACAATCAAATCGCTGCTCGGTGATAATTGTGTCACTTTCACGCTTGTGGCAGCTCCTATGCTTTCATGATCACAATTTGCAAGTTGACGTGTGTATCTCAGGACGCTTAGCTGCCAGAAGGTGGAGAGACTGGATGTCCAGGCAGATTGATGCATGCATGCTGATTGTGATTGCTCTTACTTCAACCATCTTGTTGACTGTGCAGCGCGCATTGTTGGAGCGGCTGACTGGTCTGATCACAACCCCAGTAGGGGATGCAGTGCCTGCTGGAGTGATGGCTTTAGAGGGTATGCGCCTCATCATAGAAGTTGTAGGGGAGGTGTCCAATGATGAAGTGCATCAGATGAGGCAGCCCTGCATCACCAAGCTCACTGCCAGCCCACAGCCTCTCAGGGCACAGGTACAGGCCTTGTTGTGCACGACTTCTTGCCAGTGGCATTGACTTCAGCATTGCCACTGACATGATACTTGTGCAAAAGCACGCCGTGCGAGATGAGTGTTCATCAGCGGCAGTATCCCTGTATGCTGATGCAGGACAGCGTTTGCTGCGCGCTAAGGCGCTTGCACACCTTTGGATAGCTTTGCTGAATAGCTTATTGTGAGCGGCTTGGAGTATATACTCTGATCCACACACTCTGACAGCTTGATGTTGCTTGATGGCGTCAATGACTGGCATGGCACCTCTGACACCTGGAAGTGCAGCATATGCTTTGACAGCTTGAAGCTGTATTGCTGCAGCTGAAACACATCTTCTGACAGCAAAGTGTTGCTTTGTGCCACCTTATAATGCAGCACAAAGTCTGACAGCTTGATGCTGCTTTGTGCTGTCTTGGACTGAGATCGGCACTCTGACAGCTGGACGTTGCTCCGTTGCAGGCAGCAGGTGTGCTGAGCGCCTTGGCAGTAGCAGAGCCCTCATCAGCAGCCCAGCTACTGCAGGAGTGCTTGGAGAAGCTGGCAGGGCAGGTGCAGCAGCTGACTGCTGCCTGCAACCCTCACAGCGCAAGTCCCAGAGGCCTCAGAGGCTCAGATGACAACTCCACCACCATGCGCCTGCTAAAGGACTCTGTTCTTGGCTTTGCTACAGGGGCTGCTGCCTTAGCCTCTGCGTCCACTAGGTCAGCAACAACCCTATCCAAAATATGCATATCTCATATATAACCTGTATGTTGCTGACATCATGACCATTCACACATGATGAGATGACATTGTGTTTGTGTCTGCCGGCATAGTAGTGAATGGGAAGCTCTTACTGCATGACACCAAATGACATTCCAAGTACAAGGCCACACTGTATCAAGAGTCAGGGGTTGACAGCAAGCACCAAGCACAGCAGCGTGCAAACTGTACTGTGACTGTAGCAGTCGACAGGCAATGATGAGAGGGGATGTGCACCATGTAGGCTGAGCCTTGGAATACCCTCTAGCCTGCTGATGTCAGGGCTGCAGGTGGCCACCAGTTGTGTCAGGGACATTGTGCCTGAGGCTGGTATTGGGGCTAGAGTCATCATGGAAGCGGGCTACAACCTGCTAGGAGCTATCTGTGTGGCCCTGCCTCAAGATGTCATGGACGTAAGCTGCTTGGCTTGGCTTGACTTGACTTGACTGGACTTCACTCCTGAAATTGACTTGGTATATGTAAGACCTAACACACATGAAGACTTGTGCATTTATCAGTCAAGGCCTACCTGGTAGAGTGGCTTATGTTGGCAGTCTGGCGTGCATAACTCGTCCCATTCAGCATCAGAAACATTACCAACAATTGTTACTCAAGAGCCAGATGTGTTGCTGTGTTGGTCAAATGTACAATGCCTTGTTGCACAAGCTTCGGTCAAGCCCACTCCATTTGTACTGCACAGAGCTTCTCTCAGCATGCAGCCTGACTGCTGAAATTTGACCAAAAGACAGCCTATCAGAATAAGGTTGCTGTTGCCAAACAGACAGCTGACACAATTCTTTGCATGTGTCATGCAGCAACGGCAGGAGGAGCTGCTGGGCCTGTGGCAGCCAGCTTTGTCTGCTGAGTCATCCCAGAAGCTGGACATGAAGCGCTACCTCACTGCCTCACTGGTGGGTCAGACTTGTCAGCACGATTCCAACTTGACACTGCCGCCCTGCTATGCATCTCACTGATGATTTGTGCAACAGAACGCGTGTGCACCTTGCATCTCAACGTCAATCTCAGCACTACATCATGCAGAGAAAACGCATGCTATAGGGTTGAATTGCCCATAAGCCAACATGCCGACCAGCACTCTGCCTCATAGAAGCGCATCAGGCATCTGCGAGCAATGAAATACAGTGACAGACATGACAAGACGTGCAAAATATGTCAATCATGATGCATGCAGGCTGCTGCCGAGAGTGACTTGTTGACAGAGTTGCAGTCGGGAATAGCTGCTCTGGAGGCCCTTCAGGCTTTTGTAGTGGGCCCCTATGCCAGGACCACAGCCCTGCAGGCATGTGCCAGCATTCACACATCTCAGACACGTTCAGATCTGTAAACCAAGACTTGTTGATGCATGCAGGCAGCTGCTGAGAGTGACCTGCTGACAGAGTTGCAGTGGCGAATCGCTGCTCTGGAGGCCCTTCAGGCTTTTGTGGTGGGCCCTTGTGCCCGGGCCACAGCCCTGCAGGCGGCCAGCCTTGCTGCCAGCTGTGCATCCCTGCTGCAGCCCACCCTGGATGCAATATGTGCAGCACCCGCACTGCAGGTACTTCCAGCAAGCTTGCAACCTCTCTTGCGGCAGTCTTCCTTTTTACTAGCTGGTGGTCAATCATCTTTCTGCTCCTGCTCATGTGATTGAGGGATTGTCTTCAATCTATTGCTTAGCAGGGCCCAACTGCAGCCCATTGAAAACGCCATATGTGCAGCACTCGCACTGCAGGTATCCAGATATCACCGCGCTTTCACATTCAATCGCCCTTGCTTATGCTGAGCTTGACACAACTTCAATAGCTATTCCCGTGAAAAGTACCATGCGAAGTTGACTTGGCATATGTGACAACTTGTGAATTGTTGTTTTGTGTGAGCATGCTTTGACCGCTGGGCTATACTGGTCTGGGTAGTAGAGGCTGAAGCGTGCGAAAGTTTGTAGTGAAAGGCATTGATTGTGCACAGTGCTCTGAAGACGCTGTTGCACTGCACGTCTGCTGAGGCTTGAGTTCCCCAGCAACTGAAGTTTTGTGCGACAATTTCAAGTCAAACTTGAACAAATCTTGGTCTTATCTGCATGCTAGGCAATGCCTGTGGCTGATTGCACAGCATGCTAGCATACGCATGCTAGCCGAGAACTGGCAAGCATGCCTGTCAACAGCGTCTGGAATGATGCAGGATCCCTGGCGGTGCGGCAGCGGGCCCAACAGCGCCTTTGCAGGAGCAGCTGCCCTGCTGCAGTTGCGCCTGCTGCAGACCTACCTGCTGTTACCCAAGGCGGGCTCTTTTGCCCCTGAGCACAACTCCTTGCTGCGTCTGTGCGCCTCTGCCCTCAAGGGCTGCTCATTGCCTTCAGGTATGTCAGCTTGTACACACTCGCTGTGTACATCGATCCAGCGCCTGCTGTTGGCATGCTGCCTTTTATTGGTTGCCTGATGCATGGCAAGATTCTGATGTCAAAACCACATCACCCACAGCAGGTGTCAGTGCTCTGCACAGCCAGGATGCAATGCTGTTGTCTCAGTGTACCTTCATATGTTGCAGCGCACATGTGGACATCCCTTTGCGGCATGCACAGCCAGGATGCAGTGCTAGAGCCTGCAGTCCCTTTGCAAGACCCGTAGCTGGATGCTCTCAAAAGCTTGTATGAATTGCCTTCATGCACCGCAGGGCGCATGTGGACATCCACCTGTGGCATGCACAGCCTGCGGCAGCTGCTGCACAGCCAGGATGCGGTGCTAGGGCCTGCAGTACCTGGTCGGGACCCCCTGCTGGACGCCCTTAACAGCTTTGTGGGGACCCCTGGCAGCCCTGCCCTGCGCCCCTGGGAGCTGGGCTTGCCAAATCAGACTGACCCTGCAGGCCAGCTGGCAGGTGTGTGCATCATGACTTGACATGATGAGAAGCCCTCCTGCTTGTTGCATGTCATACATTGCCTGTATCTGATGCACGCCCTCAACAGCTTTGAGGGCACTCTCAGCAGCGCTGCCCTGCGCCCCTGGGAGCTGGACCTACCCAACCAGACTGATCCTGCAGGCCAGCTGGCAGGTTTGCAAGAATGTCTCATACTGAATTGAAATGGCTGTACACTGCTTGCTGCCAGCCCAGCTTGCGTCTTTGGGAGCTGAGCTTGCCTAATCAGACTGATTCTACAGGCCATCTGGCAGATCTGCACCAAACAACTTGTCACAGAACCAGGCTCTTCTCTTGGTTTGGGATTCTGTGATATTGCTCAATGCCAGCAACGGTGATGCAACACAGCAAAGCTGCAGCTGCACTGACTAATCACAACCCTGTGGCATTTTTTGCATGCGCTGCAAAATCTCATAAAAATTTTCTGCAGAAGCCTCTGACGACATGGTAGTTGTACTCACCTTGCTTTATGGCACCAGAAAACAGCAGCTGCTGATGTAGATGTACAGAACAACAAGGAATTTGTTACACTGATGTGCAGGAAGTACAGACATCAAGAGCAGCGCCATGCCATTCCCACAAGCCTTGTCCCTGGCAGGCGCCCTGCAGGAAGCTCAGCTGCAGCTTCTGGGCAAGATCATGGGCGTTTGTGCAGCTGCTGAGCAGGTAGGTGGAAGCAGCATGGCTACATGGACTTGTCTGCCTTGCATGCCCAGCTAAGTTTGTCTGAAACAGCTTCTGACAGCTTTGCATGAAGGCAGTTGATTGCATCTGTACATGCCTAGTTGCCGGGTTCCACAGCCTACCTAGCAAGCGTAGTTCATAGATGAGTGGATGAGTGCTGAGCAGGTGCGTATGCTGGATGGTCTCAGAGCCAGCGCCTCAGGCAAAACCGGCAAGCAAAAGGAGCCCTTGCAGCAGCCCCAGCATGCTGTTGCTGCCAGAGCGTGCATCGCTGCGCTGTCTGGATTGCAGACGTTGGTGGACAGATACAAAGGTGTGCAACACAATCTTGTCTCGTGTGCCAAGTGTAGGAAGTTTACCTTACAATATTGCTGTGGGTGGTATTTTCATGCTGTATGGATGCACATGTTAAGCTAATAGGCTGCGCTCTCATGTGCTATCATGCCCACACATGCTGCTTGTTGTGAAGCATGTGCCATCTGTCATGGCAGGGTCTTCAGTTGCATCAAGCCATTGCTTGATGAGCGAGAATAGCCTGCATGTCAGCAAATGCAGAGACTTCGTCATCAATGTTATGCAGGCGAGGGCTTCAGTGAGCAAGCTGTTGCTGCCAGTGTGCATGCCCTGGCCTCAGCAGTGCTTGATCAGGGTGCAGTCACAGAAGATGCATCCCTGATGCGTGCAGCAGCTCAGATCTCTGCCTGTGCTGCATGCATTGACACAGATGCTGCTGCTGCCCAGCTCATGCAGAACGTGTGCAAGGACATGGCTCAAACACCTCTTCCTGCCAGGTTTGTTCCACACTTGCAATGGAACGGAAGTTGCATGCACTGAGCAGCAAGCGTGCTTGATACTCACTGCTCTCACGCCTTCCATTTGGAATCAGTTCTCTGCAGAAGTCCTGCCACATGACCATGCATACGTGCATATCTACCCGTACCTTTCTGCAGCACAGTGCACTCATTGAAGGATTTCCCATTGCTCTTGCATCCAAGCTGCAGACAATGTTGAACTGTACTTTGTTCCCAAAGAATGATCTGTTGAAGTGCCAACTGCTCGCTTATGCTTGATGCTTCTGTCAGGAACTGCATTTACTAAACTGTCAGAAGAACAAATTTGCACCGTTACTGTCAGGAGCTGCATATACTGAACTGCCAGGAAAACAAATATGGCACTGCAAGCTGCCATGCTGCTAGTCTCATGACAGCAAGAAAGTATTGGGCACTGTGCAGGCGTGCTTCGCTGGCTTTAGCAGTCGGCTGCATATACCGCAGCAAGGGAGGCATGTCACTGCAGCTGGCAGTCGGAAATGCTGTAGCCACCCTAACAGCGGTGTCGCAAGCCTGCAAGGGCGCTGTGCAGTTGTGGATCCTGCATGGCTTGTATCTGACTGCCAATGCTGCTGGCTTGGCATATGTTCCTTACTGCAAGGTGAGCTGTTGGTGCTGCCAAACCTGTACAGGCAGGGCTGTCTACGCAAGCTGTCACGACACACTGCTTTCATGCAAGTAGGCTGCGAATGTATCATTTGAGTCATGCCTCAGAAGTCATGACCTGAAGCAGCAGGCATACAATCTGCAAGGGCAGCCACATGTGGTGTTGTTTTTTGTCTGTGCTGCCATTGAGGTCTGACAATTGCACAAATTTTTCAGCAATATTTCAGAGCTTCTGATGCATGGTCCTGCAGGGCAGTTTGGCAGTAGCCACTCAAATGCTGATGAGTGAGGAGGCGTATGTTGTGCCTGGGCTACGTGCAGCCCTTGGCCGTCTAGCAAACTCAGTAGTGGCAGTGCTCGGGCCTGAGCTTTCCCCTGGCACCGACATCTATACCAAGTGCAAAGCCTTGATCAGAGAGATTAAGGTATTGCCCTGTCACACAACCAAGTGTTCCAAAATCTCAGACCTCAACCGATCTGCAGATGCCCTCTGTATGTCATGACTGCTTTTTACATGTCTCTCTTATGTCAAGGGTATTGGAGTGCCTGCCCAAGCATGACGAACTGTCAGACAGCATGTGCGGTTGTCTTGGAGATGCAGACTTCCAATATTCAGCAAGGCTTTGAAGAAGTGATGAGAGACCGATGCCTGACTATGGCTGCAGGGCTCTGGAGACACAGGAAGTAGCAGCATAGCACGTGAAGAAGACTGGGTGGCAGGGGAGCTGGAGGGTGTGCTGTACATCCAGAGCCTCATCCTATTTGCTCCCCAGGCTGTGCCTGCCAGTGCTCACCTACCCTTGTTGCTGCCTCCCTTGGCTTCAAGGCACCCTGCTTTGCGAAGGGCTGCAGCTGCAACCTTGCGCCACCTGGCAGAGAAGAGCCCTGCTGTCATACTGCCAGCTCGCCTCGAGAAATTGCTGTTCAGTGCTCTGGACGCAGAGGTGGACAGTGACATAGCAGCACATATTCAGGTGTGCTTGTAGCTAGTGTGCAAAGCTCAAGCAAAGTCAGCTGCTTACTACCTGGGGTTACTGTTCCTGATAATGACAAGACCACCAGACCTTGCTCAAGTTGCTATCATTTGATCTATCTGGCAATCTTGGGCATGGTTGGCTTTTGCAGGCAATTTTGGGGCGTTTGCTGGAGACTGGTGCACCTGACACAGTATCCTATTGGCTGTCAACGTGCTCTGAGGTGGCGCTGGCTGCAGCAGCTACACCAGCAGCAGACGGGCAACCGCAGCTTGCTCTCGACCGAGAAGGTGGCAGCGAAGAGGGCGCCTCTGATACCGACGAGGAGGACCGTCACGCATCACCAGCGCTGCCAACGCCAACACAGCAAGCTTCCACCGCTGTCGCTGCTTTGCCGGCCGGAGCCCGCAGGATGGCCGGCACGCCGCGTCTGCGGACTCGCCTGTTCGCCATCTCGTGCATACTGGCGATACCCGCCGCTGTGGGCAGCAATCCACGCCACTTCAACCTTCGGGCTGCACAAAGCGCTGGGGGCGGTGACTGGCTAGTCAACAAGCTGCAGAGTCTTGTGGACACAGGCTTCAGACTGGCCAGCGGTCAGCTTGAAAGCCTGAGGCCTTTAGGCCTCAACCTGCTGCAAGCAGTGCTTCTCCACTTTGGAGCAGTTGAGGACCCCCTTCTGGAAGGACATTTGATCCTGGAGCAGTATAGGGCGCAATTTGTGTCAGCACTAAGGTGAGCGATCAGAACGCTAGCCCAGACAGCCTCAATACTCTGCCTGACCCCACTGTCAGAGGCTGCTTGCAAAAGTCATGTTCGTTTTCAACTTTGACCCAGCCCAACCAATTGCAACACCTGCTACTTGCTTGCAAACCAGCCTTGTCACCCACTGCACAATCCTTGCACAAGGCATGTCAGTCTGCTTTGCTGTATTGACTAGGAGCTCATCAATGCAATATCCTGCAGGAGCTGCTTGGACACTGAAGCAACGCCAGACTTGACTTCAGCTGCTGCTGCCCTGGCTGGTGGTTTTGTACAAGCAGGCTTGGCAGGATCAGACCCTGCTTTGCTGACCCGTCTAATGGGGCAGCTTGTAGGCCTGCTGGAAACCAGAGCCAGCAAGCGTCAGCATCTGCTGTACAGTGAGTGGGTGCCTTTGCAAGCTCACTTGGCGTTGCTGCAAGCGCATGCTCATTTTGCCACTGCTGGAGAGGCTGAGCTTGACGCAGACAGCAGACAGGTTGTGACCTCTGCACAAGAGCCACACTACAGGTATACCCTGCCTTTGCCCATTCCTCTGCTTCAATCTCTACTTGCGATAAACCTCAGCCTTTCATGACCAACTGGCTAGATCAGGACATTGCCAGTCCAGCTCAAACAAGCAAGCCCTGCCCAGAGCTGTTGCGGCATGCATTGCTGCTGACGCTTTGAAGCTCATTACTGACTTGGCAGAAAGAGGCGCCTGCAGCCATACAAACCAATTGCACTTGCTGTGCTGCTAATGACCTGATACCGTCTTGTGTGCTGTTTCCCAGCCAAACAAAGCAACTGAGATGCTGCGTCGACGATGATGTTGTGATGAGCTTCATTGTGCCAAGCAGGCAGTTGGTGGCCGCCTGGATTGCAGTGGTGCAGGACTACGCTGTGCTGGGCACTCATGGCCCCCTGGTGCAGGCTGCCTACACCCCTCGCCTGTTCCCCACCCCCTCCCTGTCCATCATTGCCCGCCTTCAGCCCAGCCTGCACAGCTGCTGGCCTGCTGCCCTCACTGCTCTGGCAGCCACCCTGCCTCAGGCTGCAGGTAGTCAGGCAGCTTTTGCATTTGATAAAGCTTCTCACAAGTCTGCTGCAAAGGCGATCTAATACAGAGCAGTCGCAACATCTTATGGCATAATGTAGAAGTCATCTCAAGTTGGTTCGGTCAGCGGGACTAGCCTGTGAGCCTTTGCCGCTGTGCTCTGGATTCACTTGCTGATGCTGAAAGATTGACTGCGCAAAGTTTTCGTCACGATGCGCATTACCATCTGCGCTAGTTGTCACTATCAGCAGCAGCCATGACACGAATGGATCTGTGATAATGTATTGTCTGTACAACATGCAGCGTTGAATGTGCACATTTGTTATTGAGCACATAATGCTGAGGAATCTCATGCCACATGCTTGGGTGCAGGCAATGCTGAGATGATGGAGGCTATCAAGGAAGGCAACCTGACAGCGCTTTTGCTGGACATGTGTGAGCTGGCCCTGTGCCAACTCAGCAGCACAGACGCCAATGGCAGCACAGCAGTAGGGCAGGGCTCAGGGCTGCAGCAGCTACAGGCCTCCCTGGCTGCCCTTCAAGCAGTGTTGGCGCTGAAACTGCCCTCCTCACCCTTGACTGTGGATATGGGCTGCGATCTTATGCTGATGCTCACTGATGCGGCACAGGTAAGGTCGGCTGATAGCAGACAGATGAGCGATGCATTTGGACCGCCACTTCAATGCAAGCTTGCTGGTATACTGTCAAGGAAATTGAACGGCAGCGACAACCCAGTTCAAAGCAACGTGCAGCACACAGTCTTCACTGGTGTTAGCAAAGTCAGCTTGAATTCACTGCAACAAGAAGCAGTATATGGATGCTGCAGCAATGTATCACAGCTTCTGGTCTTCAGCACATGACAGACAGCTTCAGGCACTGCGAGTGAATTGCAGGTTGTCGCAAACACGAGGCAGTCAGCCGCCTGGCAACAGGGCACAGCAGCAGCAGCAGCAGCATATTGCAGCACCCTGCTGCCTGTTTGTCAGGCCCTTCAGGCAGTTCTGCAAGCAGCCCCTCAAGAAGTGCTATCCAGCCCACAGCTGGCGTCTTTGGCTACTGATGCTGTGCTGATGACCCTGGAGCTGGCTGCCTGTCTGCAACCTCTGCAAGGTACTGCTATTCATCCAAATTTGGTGCAATTGACAAAGAACCCTAAGCAATCTCCTCTGAACTTGATACTCTCCACCACTTGGAATCCCAGTATGCCGTGCTTGGCTGCTGATGCTGTGCGAATGACCCTGGAGTTGGCAGCCTGTCTGCAGCCTCTGCACGGTACTGCTGTTGCCTAGAATGCAATGATCTTTATTCAAAACTTGATGCTGTATACTTTGGAAACAGTCCTCCCAACCTTGTTCTCTTAAGAACTTGATGTCATTGACTCAGAACTGAAGGCACTCGTGTCAGGAGTCAATCCTCTGTCTTGAGAATCACATGCAATCTACGCAAAACCCAGTGGTATCTGCTGAAAGTTTGATGCTGTCTATTTTCCGCTATGCAATCCAGCGCTCTCTGTTCAAAACTTGCCCTCCACCTAGAACTCAAGTATGCAGTGCCTGGCTATGGCTTTGTATCCACAAACAGAATATTGTTGTGTCACAAGTTCTGCAAGTATGGTACCTGTTCAGAACATGCACCATGTGGATGCTGCATGTCAATGTCACATGCCTAACCTGTTTGTGCTGCTCACATGTAATGCTGTCATGGGCTTATTGAAAAAGCTGCTTTTGCCGACAGTATCAACTTGCTTTGTCGCAGCAGTGCCGCTTGCAAGTTGAGGACGGCAGGGTAGACCAGTCTCCTCAAGAAGCCCACAACAGCATTACGTATAATAAAGCAGTATGCTTAGGGACTTTTAGTCATGTCAGAATAGTAAGGCATTGTATGACATAGTCAACACGCAGCACGTAAATATGCAAGACCAAAGTATAAGAGGGTGTGGATCGCCAAGATGCATTGCAAATGACGGAATTTGCAGTTCTTTGAACAGAATTGGCACTGGCAAAGGCAATGGTGTTAATGCCCATTCTGCTGCTGCTAAAAAGCAGAAGTCCTCATTTCGGTTTTACGCCAACAAAGAGTGGTTGGCAGCAAACAGCATGTGCTACCATTGCTGCAAAAAGGGTCACCCTTCATACGAGTGCACCTCAAAGAGTAACGGAAAGCAGCCTCTCCGTCAATCTTTGAGGTGCACTCGTATGAAGGGTGACCCTTTTTGCAGCAATGGTCGCACACTCTGTTTGCTGCCAACCACTCCTTCTTGGGGTCAAACCGACATGAGGACTTCTGCTTTTTGGCAGCAGCAGAATGGGCATTGGCATTGGCACCATTGCCTTTGCCAGTGGTTGATTTTTGCTTCTTCTGCTTGGGCTGCTGCTTTTGCTTCTATTTGCCGCCATGGCTGCCAGAGCTCGCGTGCATGATGTGCAAGATGCAAGTACTTCAGAGCATCATTCACTGAGATGGAGAGTGTGGTCATGTGCCGCGTCAAAGTGATGTTGCTGGCCTGCTTCTGGTTGCAGGCTGTGCTGCATGTGCAGTATTGCCTGGAAGCAGCTGACTGCATTTGTATGCACCTGCATGGGTCATGCAACCTCCCTACAAAGCATAAAATGCTATTCACGATGATGATGGATATGCAGGCAGTGGACATCAGCAGCAACTGCCAGCAAAGGCAACTGCAGAGGGCTTGAGGCAGCTTCAGAGCGCGCTTGGGCTTGCATGTCAAGCAGGTCAACAGCTGCTGCACGGATGTTCCAGCCAGCTTCAGCCTCAGATGACCACATCCCTAATGCTGGCTGCCTTGCCTGCCGTCCATGCCGTCCCAGCAGGTAACTGATGCATTGACATCCCAAGGTCTGCCAACATCAAGCCACTATCAGAATGGGCTAGAGTTGCTATTCTTGATGCACAGCAGCTTCAGAGCGCGCTTGCGCTTGCATGTCAAAAAGTTCAACAGCTACTGCAAGGCTGTAGCAGCCAGCTATGGCCTCAGATGGCCACTTCCCTGATACTGGCTGCCCTGCCGATCATCCAAGCTGGTACCGTCAGGTAACGCTGTGATACATTGCCAGCCCAAACTCTGCCAACAACAAGCCTTTATCAGAATGTGTTAGAGGTGCTGCCATTGATGCACAGCAGCTTCAGGGCGCCCTTGGGCTTGCGTGCAAAGCAGGTCAGCAACGGCTGCAAGGCTGTAGCAGCCAGCTTCAGCCTCAGATGACCACATCCCTGATGCTGGCTGCCTTGCCTGCCGTCCATGCCGTCCCAGCAGGTAACTGATGCATTGACATCCCAAGGTCTGCCAACAACAAGCCACTATCAGAATGGGCTAGAGTTGCTATTCTTGATGCACAGCAGCTTCAGAGCGCGCTTGCGCTTGCATGTCAAGCAGGTCAGCAACGGCTGCAAGGCTGTAGCAGCCAGCTGCAGCCTCACATGGTCACCTCCTAATGCTGACTGCAGTGCCTATCATCCAAGCTGTGCCATCAGGTAAAGCTGCGGTGTATTGAAGCCTCAAGTCTTTCTAGCAACAAGCCACTTTCCAAAGATGCTAGAGTTTCTGCCATTGATGCACAGGAGGAAGATGCATCGAAATACATGTCTGTGCATTGTCGCTTGTGCATTGGCAAACTTGTTTCCGGCCAAGGTGCATGATGCATCAATCGATTGTTGAGTTGTGTCATTTGCTGTGCAGTAACAATGTGTTGCAGTGGGAATGCCGTTCAAACTGACATGTAAGGCATTGCAACAATCTACAATTGCTTGACCCATCAAATATGGTGGGGTGAGGCATCGTCTTGTGGCAAAGTACTCAATTGTGGCAATGCAGGCTGACGTGAAGCAGCCTGCAACTTCTTTGCATTAACTTGTCTGATCTATGAATCTGCAGGTTGGAGCTTGTCGCACATCGACAGCTTGCTACGAAGTGCGCTGACAGCGCTGTCAGACAGCCAAACTTCCCAGCATCCATCAGGTGGCCAAAATCATCAGCAACCTTCGCCAGCACAGCCCTCTGAGCCTCCATCAGATGTTCTGGTGGCAGTCGCTGTCACACTGTCCCACATGCTAGATACACATCTGCAGTCAACCTCACAGCATCAGCCAGGTCAGCAGCAGCAGCAGCAGCAGCTGCAGCTGCCAGGCCATCCAAAATCTTCGGCTGAGCAGCTACACACCGTCCTGTCCCTCATTGTCTTCATTGGCGCCCTGTCCAGCTCAGCTGCTAATGGCAAATCTCAAGTCCATTCACAAGATCGACCAGAGGCTGAAACTGCTGCATCCACTCAGCAGGCTGAAGCAGAAAGTGAAGTTGATGTCCAATCACAAAAGCAGCCACAACTTGACACTGCTGCTTCTACACAGCAAGCTGATGCAGATGGTGAGACCAATGACCCGGGGCAAGCAGCTCAAGGGCAGTCTCAGGCTGTAGCTGATGAGTCAGATGGAGTCAGTGCACAGGCTGTCAGGACTGAACAGCAGAGTACAGACAGTGCACAAGAAGCTGCTGACACATTGCAGCCTGATTCTTGCGTGGAGTCACCTCAACAGGCGTGTCAAGCGGTGTGCTTGCAGGTAATCACGTCTTCTGGCATGTTCTGCATGCTGCTTGTCATACAGAATTTTGATTTCTAGTGCTGCAGCACAAGCGTCATGCGGACCAGCTTTTGCACTTTGTGAGATGCATTGAGAACCACAGCATACTGCAACGCATTTGCTGCACCTCTGTGCAACACTGAAGTGAAGTGAGGAATCGGCAATGGCTTGAACTGCTGCATCTTCATTCTGCCTGTATTTTCATAGTATGCTCTCAATACTTGACAACCTTTTTCTCTTGTCTTCAATTTTTTGTCTCACCTGCCTTTGCTGCGTTGGTGCAGGTGCTGCAGCAGGCTGCTGCTGTTGATGATCCCACTGTGCAGTTGCAACTGCTGCGGGCTGTTCACCTGGACAAAGCGCAGCAGGAGGCAGCCGCCTCTCTACTGCTGTGGTCACAAGCCTGTATTGCTGCTGTGTTACCGGGCACTGTAACCTGCCTACATCACCTGCTAGCTGACAGCACGAGCCTTTCACAACTCACCTTCCAGGTGATTGTCAAACCTATTCCACAATGGCATTTCTCACAGAATCAGACTGTGTTGAGGTAGCTGTGGAAACTGATCAATGCAAGTGGTCACAAGCTTGCATTGCTGCTGTGTTACCAGGCACCTTGGCCTCCATTGCCCGCTAGCCGGCAGCACAGGCCTCTTCAAACTCAAACTGAAGGCCATTGTCAGAATTGACAATACTGCATTGATGCAACTAATGGGAGTGCCATGTGATCTATCTGTGTTGTGAGCTGATGACCTTAGCGTCATGTATCTGGAATGTACATTGCAGACCTTTTGGGCTGCGTAGGCTCCCAGGGAAGCATCCAGTGCTGATGCATGGGTCAGTATCACCCGAGTGCTATCTGTATGCGTCGTCTGCCAAACTTTAAGTTGGACACACTGAACAGTCATTGAATTGAAAAGCAACAATACAGCAAATGTGCTCAGACAACTTGGTTCAATCAAAGTTTGTTGTCAAGTATTGCACGGTGGATGCTGGTTGCAGGTAGTGGCTGAGCAGATCAGGCTTCTGCTGGCAGCAATAGTTCAGGCCAGCACAGAGCAGCAGCAACAGCGCCTCATGGCAGTGCTGCTGATGGTGCTCATTGCAGACGTTGTGCCTCGCCTGTCTGGCTCAGCTGCACTGGCTGAACTTGCAGTCAAGCTGGTGACCCAGATTGCATCAGGGCCGGCATCAGCTGCATTCAAGGCTGTTGTGGCTGGTCTAACGCCCCATGACAGACTAAAGCTTCAGGTATGATTGTTGACATGCATGTTCTTGCATCGGTATGCAAGACAGGTCACGGTATCCTTGCAGCTAGTTCTGTCTGTACCACAACAGACATAGAAGGCATGAACTGCATGCGTGTTGCGCTAGCTGTAGACTTTGCCATTCTTCCAGAGGCAGCAAATCATATATAAGCATGTACTTTTGCCTCTGATCTGGATTTAACGTGCTGAGGTATGCAAAATGTCGTTGAAGTTGCCGACCTGGAAGCATGTTCTTAAATCTGTGCTGATGTAGAATGCATCTGACTGACTGAAGCGACTGCCTTTGCAGTTCACCCATTACATTGTGCTTGACACAATACTTGCTGAAAGGGTGAGAATGGGCTTTGTCATCCTCATCAGAAACTGCTTATTGCCCTATTGCAGGCAGCAATGCAGGCTGTGACGCAACCTGCGTCTAGAGCCAGTCAGCTTGCTTCATCACAGCCAAAGGCAAAAGCTACAATCACCTTGAAGAATTTTGCAGCTGTCAGTCGCAGCTGACAGGCTATGATCAAAGCAGGCACCTGATACATTGTGCCTTGCCAATGTGAAGGGTGCTTGCATCCTGTGCATGATTATATCAGGCACACTTGGACTCTATAAGGAGAGTTGCTATTAGCAGCCTCTGGACTCATGAAGCGTGACACGCAATTGAAACCTTGCAATCACAGATCATGCAGATCAGGCCAGCGCAGCCTGCCAAACGCTACTGAATGTCATCATATACTGTGCGAATGGCCCAACACTAGGTTCGATAGAGTCAAGCTGTACACAAGCTGGTTGACGAAGCGGTAAAAGTGCTTGCAAGTAGCTGGCAATTGAAACTGCCTGCTCATTTTATAAGCTTGCATGCAGTTGATATATGCTGCACGCTGCGGCTGTTACACAACATGCTTGCAGCATAACAGAGTCAGCCAAACGGACGATTTTTTTTTCAACATTTGCCAGCTGATTTAGGGGAGAAAACGGGAGAGACCCCACCCTGCCAACGTAAGGCGAAACACGGGAGAGACC
>BDIU01000391.1:0-53868 GCA_002118135.1 Trebouxia sp. TZW2008
GTCAGTAATCTAACATGTTTGCTGCAGGCAACAGTGCTGGAGCAAGCAGCAATTTGATCAGAGATTTGACTGGCAATTGTGACACTGCGTGATAGCTGAGCTGGCTGTGAATGCTGCAGATCAAGCTGAGCTGGATCAGCCTGTTCAGGACCCAGAAACATTGGCTGCAGCTGGGCAGTGGCATAACATCAGGCACATGATACAAGGCATGATGCAGAACCAAACTCAGAGACTAGCTCAGTGGCAGTGCCACCGCTTGCTGCAAACATGCCACTTGTGCTGCTGGACATTGCTGTCATTGCGCTGCGGCACAGTGTGGATTATTATGCCCAAATGACCATTGCACCACTGACAGCTACTTGTACATGAGTGCACATGCGTTGCATAGCTTGTGCCTGATTTGTCTGTGTCGCGCTCAGAGGTGGCCACTTCTGGTTAGGTGATGGACACAGACTGATGTTGCTGACATGAGCTGTGCAACACTTGTTGCAGACTGCAGCAAAGCCTGAGTGTGAATACACCTATCAGCTGGTCCAGATCAACACGCCTCATGCAATCAGCCTATGTGTCTAGCATTGGTGCAGTAGATAGTGCCAATATGGACCACTTCAATTTGCATCTCAGACCTGCCCACAAACAGAGTCTGGTCATACTGCTGATGCTTCAGTTTCTTGCTCTGAAACTAGCATGCTTTTGCTCAAGTACTCAAACCCGGGCAGCACAACAAAGCGATTTTGCGCTTGACTGACTGTCATTTGACAGAAGTTGCTGTTCGACTTGAGCCATATTGCAAAGCACATTTGTGCAACAGCTGCTTGGTGCTGATCCTGAATTGAGTAGCTGTTGCTTGCCTTGCGTTGCAGTTTGCCCCCTGCTGAAGGCTTTGCAAATCTGAGATGTCTGCTGCAAGTGTTGTAGGTTTTGAAGCAATGGCCTCCTTACAGAAGTCTTGCAAGACCTGCAAACAACTGGTGAAGCATTGGACAGGAGCAAATGTGATGCATTGTTGCACGTCAAAGGCATGCAACCTTGTTTGAGACCAGTCATGGCTGCGCATACCCAAGGCTGACTAAGTGGAGCAGTCCTGAAGCTGTATGCAAAGCATTGATGACCAAATCTGCTTGCAAGCGGGCTTCACAAGCAGCTGTGTGACCGACATGACTCTTGAGAAAAGCAAGAACCTTGCACAGAGCTTTTTATTACAAGGATTGCTAAAATTGAGTTGTGCATGTTTGCATTTGCAAAAGATACAACGTCAGCACCTGCGCATCAAGGAAGTGCGGGTGAGTGGCAGTAACATACCTCAAGGACTTGCTGCTCAGTTTGCCACCCAGCCCCAGCCCCAGGTTGGACTTCAAAGGCAGACCTCAAGCTTTGTAGTGTTGAGGCTGACCAGCCTTCAGCTCTGAGTTGCGCCTGCAATGGAGGAAACAGTGACGACGTGTTGAGAGTGCGTTGAGGTCGCCTTAGTGCTTGACTTGCCTGGGATTGTGGATTACATTCAAGTCATTGGCGCTTTTTGCAAGTGAGGGATGCATCTGTGGTCTTGAGATACATTGAGCGCGGTTGCTGCAAGTCTGAATTGAGCCAGCAGATCAGGTACCTAGTTGCTATTGACTACTCTCATGTACACAGATGATCAAAGGATGCCAGCAAGAATTGAACATGCAGTGCAAGTTTGATACTACACAAGGGGTTGCAGCGTTTGCAGAGATTGATGTTTTGTACAGGCCAAGCTACTTGTCTGAGGACAGTAACTGACTCTTCTGCTCCAGCAGAAATAGAGCTGACTGCGCATCTAAACTACATTGGCAAAGTGCAGGCCTCAGAATTGACCTACCTTCTCAAGAGTCGCAGCACGATGGCTTGCTGCAAAAGCTCCAGCCCAGTCTGATGAAACATATCCTTGAGATTCGGCGAATTGGAGCAAATTTGCGGTGTAGAAGTCATGCACATTGTTTTCCTCCACAAAGCCGTAGAAATTGAGCAAGTCCTCATTATTTTTGTCACCATATGAATGAAACACCTGCGTTGACACACACATCAAGTCCATGCAACACTAGCAGTGTAAGATGAATGCTTCCTTACCATGTGTACTGTTTGACAGGCCAAAGGCATGAGCAACTACATGAAAACTCAACTAGCGTTCCTTGCCTTGATGCTGAGTAATGAAAGTGGAAGCCTAAGTTCCTGCAGCAAAGCGCTGACATGCTGACAGTAGCACTCGCCATCTATAGCACCACATACATGTTCTCTGCTGCTGTAGTTGCAAGAACGCTTGACAAAATATCAAAGTCAGACAAGGATAATTTGCAGCGTGAATAGCTACAGTCACATAAGACAGCTCAGTGCAGCATCACCCTTTGGTTGACGGTCATTATTGTGGCAAACAAGCAATGCAGCGCTACCAGCAGCAGACACCATTACATGTTATATATTATTCATTAATATGCGCTGCAATGTGCTTTGATTTGAGTTATGACAGCTTACCTCTTGACCAGCACTGAAATTTTCATATAAAACGCACTTGATTGTATTGCTGAGCCTGCTGGCTTCCATGCAACCCTGCAAAACAATTTACATGTGTGCTGGACTTGCAGTCACCATGCTGACGCCCAATGTTGACGCTAACTGTGCCAGAACCTGGTCAAATGCAGATGGCAATAGCGTGATCATCGGCACCATATTGACATGTGTATCAGCAGAAGACAAGGTTGTTGCAAGCGTGAATTGCAAGATTGCAGCGAAGTGTGAAACAGTAGCATCAGACTACCGCCGTGCTTGCCACAAACACAGGTGATAGATTTCAAAGAACAAGACTCAAACCTGACCGGTGGATCTGTGGTTGATGAGATCTATGACTGGTAGCAAGGACATCTCAAAGTCACCATCCTTGCCCCACAATTGCTGTATCCACACAGCCATCATGCATGCCACAAACCCTACCCAAGTGTAATATGCTGCCTGCATTGGCAATGAGCTGCTGAGGTGTATTGCAGCAGAAATTATGTTGACTTGCAAGGTTCAAGCAGTCCTTTAAGTAAGCAGCTGATTGCAACATTTTGCAGGAGCTTGCCCTCATCCTGTAGCTGTGATTCTTGTCACGGCTAGTGGTATCACTAGTTATTTCACACATCAAGATGCTGGCTGTACACCTGAGAACCAACGCATGATTAAGCGCTCTTTCACCTGAGGACTGTGTTTCCAGCTTTTCACCAAGGGTAGGCGGAATAGGACTGTAGCAAGCATGGCTGTGAGGCCAAGGCCCAGTGCATTGAAGAAGCCTGCACCAAGAGGAACATGTCAGTGCATTGTCTGTGCTGTGCCATTCTTTGGCACTTTTGCAAGGTCACAACTCTCCAAGAGAAACACCAAGCCAATGACAAGCACAAACCAAATTATTGGACACCCTTGCTGTGGTTGAGAGAAGGTATAAGTTTAGCACCCTTGATGGCCTTAGCAGGAAGCATAAATAGCGAGGCATGTGCATTGCAGGGCAGAGCAGAGCAAGGCTAAAGCAGAGCAAGCTGTATTTGCAATCCAAGGACAGGCCAAAATTCAGCACTGCCACATTGGGCAAGTAGGACAAGACAAGAGCAGGGCAGGACAAACTGTCCTTTGCCCTCCAAGGGCAATTGCCTTCATGACCTGATCAGCTAAATCTTGCCCTAACACGACCTTTTTTGATACCATGTGTCATCTGATTCGTTTAAAGTACGCACAGTCGTTATTAGCAAGAAGCATGGCATACCCAGTCTTGTTGGCCCAGCAAAGGACCTACTGATGACTATCTCATGAGCCCAGATCAGGTCTTCAGTAGTGATCTGCATTTGAGATATCAATGGCGCATTTTGTACTGCAAGGATGTCCTTCTTCAAGTCTGACTGCTGTTGCTTGACCTGCAGTCACATCACAGTGCTTGCATAGCTAATCTGCATGCATTGTATGATGTACTACATTTGTGTGCTTTCCTGACAGTTCATCATCATATGCCATCAAGTGTGGGACTAGACTGTTTGCATTTTTGAGATTTTCAATATGCAAATGCTTGACAGCTGCAGGTAACTGCATTTATACTAGACATACAGGCCAGGATTGTCTGCAGCTGTCAGACAATCTTGGTGTGCGTGTCCAGTATGCATGAAGTACAATGCATAGTTCAAGACGGTTTCTGTTTGCACACAAACTCGCAAGACCCCGAATGACATGTGTCTGATGTTGTAGAGCCACAATGACAGACTCAAGCTGATGCATGCCAGAAGTATAGCACAGTTGTCTTGCAAATCCAGTGAAAGCACGCAATATTTGCACTTGAAATTGTATCATTGTCCATTCAGCTGTATGTGGGCAAGCTTACCAAAGATTCCTAGAACGGATGTTACAGACCTGTGCCTTGAGCTGTTCACCAGGCATTGTGCCTGTTTGTAACTCATCCATCTCTGCCTTGCTCCAATATTGCAAGCTGTCAAAAGTGGTGGGCAGGGTCTGTATCCATGGATCAAACTTTGATGCAGGGCCTTGCTTCACTTCTTGTAGCAATAGAAGAGCAACTTGCATGTGCCTGCACAACAGGGCTGCAGCTGAGGATTGCGCTGATAATCAGCTGTGCTCTGCCAGTTCAGCATATGACACATTTGTTGTTAGCATTGAGGATGTTGCCCTGCAGGTCTGTGCTGTCTTACTGGCTGCATGCGTCCCAAGCCTCTGCAGGGACCAAGTCAGGGAAAGGTGTCTTCTGCTTGTTAATGACAGCCAAGCTGTTTTCTCGGGTCATGGTGACGACTACAGATCCTGGTGTGGTATCTTGCTGGGAAAGTAGACCTCTGACTGCAAGCTCATCTCCTGATGCCAGTTTTGAGCTGTCAATGCCTGCTTTACTCGCCCAAGCCAGCAACTCAGCGGACGAAGAGCCTGCACATAGAGCTGGAAAGGTTGCAGTCCCAGCACTCACAAAATAGCAGAGTCACGCCAGATCTAGAATACAGGTCAAGTCTGACTATAGCAGATACAGGTCTCATGTAGGGCGTCGGGAAATTGAATGCACGCACATCAATCACCTGACAATGCGAAGCTCAGATGCTCTGCCGCGTCAGCACTTCGGCCGAGACCTCCTGATCCTAGACACACGGTCAACAGACACAGGGCTCGTATGTTCCGCATGCTGGTCAAACCACAGCAGCTACTAGTCGTGTGTGAGCACGAGTTTGAAATGAGACACGTTCTGTGATCGTGTGAGGCTCGTCTAGCGTCTCGCAATGTCCTGGATTGCGGTTAGGTCAGGGGGAGAGCTTTATTCAAAGAGAGAGACAGAGAGAGAGAGCGGTTTTACATCAAACTCGCAGGGCAGACTGGCTTACGATGAAGAAGCGCGGGAGTTCTGAATGGTCAGACGTGAATCACCATGTGCAGCACAACTGTTTTACAGCCTCGACATTTAATGCAGGCAGCAAGATGGCAGACAGTAGAGATTTGTGACAGCTATTTCATCATTGCCGCCATTGAGCACATTCAACCGTGTCTAGGCATGATCCCTTTGTCGTCTACAGTAAGTGTATGCGCTTCACAAGGCTCATGACCAATCACAATCATCCATTTTGAGCAAAAATAGCCATGAATGGGGAAGGTGGAATCTGGCCCAACAATGAGCACTCCTGACAAAGCAGAAGCTGAGCAGCACCTGCTTGTCGCAAAGCAAAAGCTGCTCCTGCAACTTGTTGATCAAGAGTTGTTCGTGCAAATCATAGGCAACCCTTTCCATGCTGCTTTTGTCAGGCAGTCAGCATTGGCTGGATCAAGCAGCCTTGACTACGGATGAATGAGCTGAGCTGAGCTGGATTCCGTACCCAATAGTGAGCCAATAAGGGACTCCCCTGCACGTAGGACATTGCCAATTGCAACATACTTGTCTGGCGCACCATCTGTATCAGAACTTTAATTATGCAAAGATCAGCCGACTGCACAGTGGCAGAATGCGCTTCACCAGAGCACGAGACAAATACAAACTCTGGCCATCATGCTGGCTCTATGCTATACAACAGAGCAGTCGAGGCATACATGTTGCTGCTCAAAGACATGTTCAAAAGCACTTTGAAGATCACTTTACAAATCTGATTTTCACAAGTAATGACAGCATTTAAGCTCATTCTATTTGGCTTACCTGCCAAAGATCATTGTCTGCAACCAGGATGAGCCTGACTTGCATGCACTGGACAGGGCTGTTGGAAAGCGCCTTGCTGTTTGCCACTGTCATCAGCGTGGCGCAACCTGTCTGCACAGATCAAGCCATCAATCAATATTGGCAAAACACGCTCCTGCGTTCATGATTCATGACTGTGCAGCTTATCAAAAAAATCAGCAGGGCAACAGGCCTGCCCATGACAGAGAGTCACTCTGAGCAGTCAACATAAAAACAGAGCATGACTTTTGAGCTGCAGTGCACCACAACATGTGAAATCGGTGTGCAAAGTTTTGCAGGGAAGCAGTTTGCCCAAGAATTGTTGTCACATCAGCAGCACATTCAAAGGTTTGCATGCTTGCAAAGCCAATGCTGCAAAATCACAAAGGATGTGCGCAGACAAGTCAAGTAACAACCTGTAATCTGAAGTTAGCAAGGCAGAATACCAAAAGCATGTTTTGGGTCAAGAAGAGCACTAAAGTTGCAATGAGCAACGATGCTGCAATGTACATGCTGTCAAGATCCTGTCTCCTGACCAGCAGATCAAGCTTTGCTTATGGAGCAATACTCTTGGCAGCATCAGGCGCGACAACTTCAACAGCAGCATCAGCTGCAACATCTCTGGTTCCCTGACTGACTTCAGGACTGGCCTGAGGCTTGGGGCTTGGACTGAGCCTAATGCCTGTTGCAAGCGCAGGGCTTGAAGAGGCAATGGGCATGGGTGATGCTCTGACTTGTGAAGGAGCTCTGACTGTTGGGCTTGTTCTAGAGTCTGGAGCAGTCTCAGTGCTAGCAGAGGGTCTCAGCCCTGGAGAGGCTTTGACACTAGGACTGACTGTTGGCTCTGGAATAGCCCTGGGGCTCGGGGATGCCCTTGGGCCTGAAACTGCCCTTGGACTTGGACTAGCGCTGAGGCGTGCAACAGCAAAGGACTTTGAATCACTGTTAGCACAGGGCAATGATTGCTGCCGCTGATTTGGTAGGGCTGGCTGCTTGCCTTGATGTGAATGCAGCTGTTGAAGCTGCTTGCCTTGCTGTGAATGCAGCTGTTGAAGCTGCTTTTGCAGCTGCATGATGTCATTGGAGGCAGTTGAGCGCAGCGTAACGGCAGGCAGGCCGCTGCCACTCTTTTCAAGACTTGCTTGACTGTCTTGAGGCTTAGCAATTGCAGGTCCAGTTTCAAGCAATTGAAAGGGCTCTGCAGATTTGCCAACTGGCGCTGCATTGGTGGAAGTCGTCCGCATGGCAGGCGATGAGGTAGCAGCAACAGTTGGCGGAGGGAGACTTGGCTGTGTGCGTGGGGATGCGCTGCTTCTATGTCTGTCCCAGAGGCTCTGCTTGGCTCTCATGATTGCCTCAGAGCCTGATCTGGAGTCGTGCAAGGCAGACAGCATCTGTGTGGAGTGAGGGCTTACTGGCAAGCGGGAAGGTGCTTGATGCAGTGCACCTGAGCCCCAGCTTTGACCACTAGTTGTCCTAGACGGAGCTTTCCTGTCCGCTTGCTTGGTGCCCAGCTCTTCCTCAGGTCCACTGGACAACCTGCACATAAGTAACATCTCAGTGTAGCATTCACTGAGGAACTTTGCCACACAGTAGAGCAATACCTTGCAGACAAATGATGCCTGATGATCACTAGGATACAGGGACAGCTTGCAAGGTTGCTTGGTGCATGTCTGCATGACTTAGAGCCATGACTGCAGCAGTTCTAAGCATCAGCAGCAATGTCACCTTGAAGGTTGCCTGTCTGGCACTGTATGGCGCTGGGGCTTCAGCTGAGGCACGCCAGCATGCCTGGGATTTGAGAACACTGTGTCGCTGCTGCCAGCCAGCACTGGGGACTCTGAATGCCTCTTGGGCGAGCTGGGACACTCTGCAGGCGAAGCCTCTGCTGCTGCAAGGGATTGCGCAGACCCCTGCAGGGACAAAGCTGGGGACTTGTGCAAAGCAGGGACTGATCCCTGCAATGATGGCTGCCGATGAGATGGTGACAACCTGCCTTGACTCAGTACATTGCCTGCTTCTGGTGATGCTGTACTCTTGTATTTGGTTGCAGCATTTGCAGCACTCTGGCTAAAGGGGCCTTGTGGCTGGGGCATCAATCGCTGCTTCTGCTGCTGCTGCTGCTGCTGTTGCTGCTGCTGCTGCTCCTGCTGAGCCCTGTTCTGCTTTTGCACAGCTTCCAAGCGAGCAAGCTGCATCTGCAGAAAAGACTGTAGGTGCCCTGACTGCTGCTCTGAAGGCATCCGCTGAGAGTGCATCTGACCTATGTCTTGCTGCTGTGCATACAATTGCCCATGACTCCCAGCTGATGGTGTGTCAGACTGCCTTGGTGCAGACAAGGGCTGTTGCTGGACGCCTGTTGGTGCAGAGTGTGACAGCTCTTTTGTCTCAGACTGCAACTGCCCTGTACTTTGATTCCCTGGCTGCCGGCTGCCGTATGCATGCAGTCCTGATGCAGACTTCTGTAACCTTGGTGACTCTTGACGCCCGCCCTGCGATGCTGATGACTTTGGCTCAGGAGATAGCATCCTGGGCAGACTCTGCTGTTGCTGAGTTTGCCGTTGCTGTTGCTGCTGCTGCTGCTGTTGCCTCTGCTGCAGAGAATTGCTGTCAAAGCCCAGGGCATCTGCTTCATCAGCAAGCGCTGTGCTGGCAGCAGGCTGGGGCTTGCTCATGGCTTCTTGTTGATATAGCTGGCTGAGCAGGTCTTTGGCGCCAGCCTTTGCCCTGACCATAGGGAGTGAGGTAGTTATTGGCATAGGTGAGACGCCGCCCTGCAGCATGCATTTACTGTCAAAAGCTCAGCATAGAATACTTGGCATCATGCATCACCGACCTTGATAGGTGATCTTGATTGAGTACAAGCAAGACAAGCAAAGCAAAGCAGGTTGAAATCCTTGATGCTTCACAAAACGGTTTTTGCAGTCAATAATGCAGGATTGCAATGTTGATTGTTGTGTTTGTTTTGGGTGTGAGGGGTTTCTTTCATAAAGAAGCATCGTGCATGGTCAGTTGTGCGGCAATGACTTTAGCCTTATGCTGTCATTGGCATGAGCAAGCTGTCATGCACTACTGCCAGGTGCAAATCATGCAAGCCAAGAATGACTCAGGCCCACCTGCTTGTCATGACCCTGTAGTTTCTGCTGTCCAAGAAGCCTGTCTTGCACTGCTCGCAGCTCAGCCCTGACTGAATCTCCCTGATCAGCAGGCATGCCATGTGATAGTGATGCCAGCCTAGATAGCTGGCTGAGCTGCTGTGACTGCAATGCTGTCAGGTTTGGCTGACGTGCAGTACCCATATGCAACTGTCCATACAATTTCGGTCGCTCTAAGTCCTGCTCAAGACTGCTGGCAGATGACAGCAAGTGCTGCTGAGCTGGAGATTGAACCCTTGACATGGGAGGGAACTGCTGAGGCGACCTCAGTTGCTGAAAAGACTGACTTTGAGGCTGGTGCTGCACCTGCTTCTGTGACTGTATAAGTGACTGCCCCTGCAGCTTTTGCAGATCTCCCTGCAGTCGATGGACATGACTCTGTGCTTGCGCATGATGCCTCTGCCCTGCAGCCTGTTTTGAAAAGCTTTCCTGCTGTCGAGCAGCAAGATCCTGCTTGCTGTGGTTTGATGCTGATGTGTGGTCATGACTGTCCATGCTTGATTGTGATCCAAGCGCAGAACTGCCGGCACTGCTGTCATCTGAGGCAAGCTTCTGCATTTGTGCGTCATCTGATTGCTGACTGCGCATCTGCTGCTGCTGCATAGACACATCTTGGGCTGACTGCTGAGCCTGTTGATGCCATGCACGCTGGTGTTGCAGAAGAGCATGCTGTCGCTGCTGGGTCTCAAAATCAGATCTGTGCTGAGGTGACCTGGTCTGTGGCATTGCAAACGGCTCAGCAGGCCTCTGCAAATATTGCTGTTGGACAAGTTGGTCTCCGCTATGACTGGCGTCACCAGGTTGGTTTATGGCAGGAGTTGCAGCGGACACATCACTCTGAGAGCGTGAAGGCAGCATCTGATCTCCCTGCAAATTCTGCTTGTTTGGCTGTCCATGCATGTCTTTAAAGCTATGAAGCTGTGGATCACTTGCTGGCCTGTCCGCCTGAATGGTGTTTGCTTCATCTTGCCTGTAGCCTTGGGTCTGTGCTGGCAAGCCGTTAAGCTTCTGTCCTGGCTTTTGTACTGCCTGTTGAAGCTGCTGCCGCAACATTTGCTGTTGGTCAGCGCGTGTGCGCCACTGTATGACAGTGCCTTTGAAGTTTTGCAGCGCTTCAGGCCCCATTAGATGCTTTGTTGTCACTGCAAATTGTGCTAGTTTGGCTGGCGGCAGACATCCAGGCGCAAACTCATCAGCCAGAAGACGCATGTTGCGGAAGTTCGATTTCTGGATGTCTGTCATGGCTGCGCTTGCAGAGCTGTGCACAGTAGGCCCTGAAGCTGCACTGGCAAGCACTGCAGGCCGTTCTTGCACCTGCAGCATGACCAGCACAGCTGACGTGCCCATAAGACCAAGTCTCAGAGGTTCACAGGTTCACATGCACATGACCTGCTGCACCTGCTGACAGGAACCATCTACATGCATTTGAAGCTTCATGCAGCCCAGAAACAACGCAGGAAACTGATACCTGTCTGGAGGGATCCTGAATTCTGAGCTGTGCAGCAGGTGCTTGAAAGCCGCCAAGACTGCTGGATGACTCGTGGCACTCCAGACTCGTCATGTCAGTCACATCTGGCTGAACTGCTGAATTGCTTTTGGAATCTTTCATAAATGATCCTACATTGCTGCCGTTGGAGGCTGACAGTTGTGGAAGGGGTGTGGCAGGCTTGCTTGTGCTTGCTGCTGTTACAACAGGCAGAAGCCCCATATTGTGCATGGACCTGATGAATGTCTTGACTCTTTTTGCTGGTCCAGCCAGGGCCTGCACAGCATCTCGCTTGATGGTTTTGAACTTGGGGGTTGAGCTGAGCTGCACTTAGTGATCACAAACAAGTTTGCTACAGGCAAGCAAGAACAAGTCATGGACATACATCAGGCTGCTGAGCCAATGCGAAAGATAGCAAATTGTCCTTTGCCTCCTGCGCAAGGCTGAGCTCGGTAGCAGTGGGCTCACTTTGTGTTCTGACCTTCTGAAGGGCTGCAGGCAAATATTGTGTCTGATCTAGCCCAATGTGCGCGCAGCATTGCAGACGATGCAATTGTTGACCTAGATGCTGAGCACTGAAAGCAGCCTGGACCGCTTACCTTGTAGAGCGTATATTATACTGGCATTCCTGTCAAGGATCGCTTGCGCAGCTTGCTTGCGCTTACGACTTGCGGTTGCGCCTTCATCGAGCATGGTCTTTGTTGGGTTCAAACTTGACAGGAGCTCGCGTGATCAGGAACGCCTGGCAAACAAACTTGCGCAACAAAGATGTTGACTGTCGTGCATGTGGATCATCTGCTGCACATGGAACTGATTTCTCGCTAATTCGTTCATTCATTCATTGAATTTTAAGGTCGTTGGGGCCAGTAGGCAATCGACCAACCTGCACAACTGCAAACCTAAATGTTCCATGCAGTACTAACTATGAAAGACAAAATTCTGACATGTAGTCAGATACCTAACAAAAAGTTTCTATGTCTAAAACACTCTTTCATAAACTTTGCAACCACCTTAGGGTCATGCGTATTGAGAGAAGATGCCACAGAAGGAACAGGACCCCAAAAAATATTGTCAAACTTGGAACGAATCAGAGAGTAAGCTGGGCAATCAAACAAGAAATGATGTTCATATCTTCAGCTGTGTGTAGGCTGCAAGCACAACACAATCTTTGTTCTCTAGGGATCTGTTGCTCCTTGGACACAAATCTACCTACATCAACTTGAAGACCATGGCAGGCACACCGAAAGTTTCTGGTCACTCTTCTGCTTTGAAAGCCTAAAGTCGCTTCCTGAGTGAGATGGCGAGCAATACAGGCTGCAATGCTCTGTATCGAATGACACTAGTGAGATCACTGCTATGGTATGCAGAAATGTAATCTACTTTTCTGTTTTCAATGATAGAGGTGACGTCTAACTCAAGCTGGACATTTAGGCATGTGTTTTGCTGCTGCAACCAATTTCTGACTTTATGTGTCTAAAACAAGTAACTGCTGTCTATGCTATCAAGAAAAGCAGACTTGACAAGGCGTGTATCAGACATCTTATGTGCACGATTGTGAAAACGCAGTATTTGCTGCCACCAGTGCAGACGTAAAGGAAAGCGCCCTGACTCAGCCAGAACATCCATGCTGGCGACATTATCTATGACGCCTATCAAATGCCGCAGAAACTGTCTATGAAGTTGTTCACCTAAATCACCAGCTTTCTCATCAACAGCCCAGACTTCGCAAAGCATAACTGAAGATAGGCAAAACCAAGGTGTCAAACAGGTGACATTGCATGCTGGGGTCATTGATGCATAACCGAGCACATGTGCGTCTCATGCTGTGCATGGCTTTCTTTGCTGCTGACACAAGTTTCTGCACCCCGTGTCTGGCATCCTTCTTTGCATGGAATTCAAAGCCCAGGTACTTGTATGAATTAATCCGGATCATCCCTGGCCAGGTGCTTCATCACCTGTTCAATTCGTAGAGCAAGCAGTACACATCGCAGCCGCTTGCAGCCCTCATCGCGACCGCAACGGCAGCAGGCGCGCTGCCGGGTGAAGTGCAGCCAGCATGACCTAACTATTTTGAGATGTTCCTTTTGCTGGCAAACGCCAGAGCTTGTTCAGCTAAATCTGCTTCGTGACACCGCCAACTCATAATTGGGATTTGGCTGTGGTCAATGATCCGTGCACGCCCAATGCTTGTGCTCCGCAAGTCATGAGACAAACCGACGCAGCATGGCCGCTACCGCGTTGCTATCAAAGCCCCGTTCTGCTGACCCCTAGCAGGGATGCCGGACGCCATGAGCAGTGAACGGCTCGACGCTGCGTCATCAGGCGATGAAGAAGCAAATGCCGGCAAGCAAGGCAGCCCACGTTGCTGTGCACAAGGGTTGCGACTTTGTGGTGCTCCCTTGCTCCCAAAGCTGGCATTCTCTGGGCATGCTCGAAAGACAGCAGGTGCCCATGTCCACAACATGCACTCATGTCTTGCTTATGCCAAGGAAGACATGCTTTGCAGGTGGTGCAAGAGTTTGTAGGCTACAAAACAAGTGCTTCACGCCGCATACTATATTTACTACTCGTCATCGCCACCGGAGGCCTGCTATGGATCCTGGAGCAGTGCTTTGCTGACTTAGCTATTTGGACAATGACACAATGCCCTTTGAGCATGGCGCAGTATGTCCAGGCCAAGGTATCATGGTCACTAGGCCTACACTCTGCTTTGACCACTCTGCCCTTGTTCTCGTCAGCATTGCAATGCAGGCATATCCAGCTATGCTGTGTTGTGCATTGCAACACAAATAAGTTGATATGCAAGCTGTCAACATCTTTGCTCATACATGGAGACATGTTCATCACATGTCATCAGGCGCCAACTCCGCTTGCTGTATCTTGTGCAGCTGATCAATGGACGGTTAGCACTTCTGAAGGTGAAAGCATATCACATACCAGTACCAGCAGGTCAGATGTCTCAGGTACGTTGTGCATCTCATTTCATGCCAAGCACCATCACACATGATAGCTGTGTTGCATTCAGCCTCGACATGTCAACAAAACCAGCACATTTGGGCTTTGACTGGCCAAACATTCACGTATCTGCAATCCTTTCACACCTTATACCTCTGCTGAAGCAAATTGGATGCAGTCAAACACTCAGACAAAAGCTGCATCACAATGTAGGTCATCTTTTCCATGTACGCATTGCATTCCATTGCGCTTTGATGCAAATTTCTGCTGCAGACTGTCAACAGGAGAGACATGGGCGTGGGCTTGCAGCGGACTATCACTGTGCTGTTGATAATCTATTTGTATGATTCAGCAGCAGACACCTTCAGGCCTCTTCCAGACATGCCAAGAGACTTGCCTTTGCAGATCTACAATGCACAGCAGGCGCTGCACCTCATTGAGACAGGTGCAATGCAGGCTGTGGTGCTGTTTCCAGCACAAATGTGACTTGCCCACATGGAGTGTACTGCTGCTACACAGTACACCCAGCAGCGTGAATGTCCATTATGATGAACGCTTCCTGGACCCATTTCACACTTGCTGAGTTTGACAGAGTACATGACGTCTGTACTTCTGGCAAAGCAGCGCACATTTACCCTGCACAACATTGCCGTATGCACTCTGTTGTCATGGTGCTGTCTCAATTTTCATTCTGTCTGCACTACCATCATGGCTTTGGGAGTCTGCAGTAGCAACACAATATGTTGATGCTTGAGTTCTATCAGAGCTAATATCTTGTAAAAGCGCTCAGAACAAACCTGCCTGGCCATGCAGTATTTGGGCTACACACACCTTGCACATGAGCTGGAATGTGTAATACTAATGCTCTCAATGTCAGAGGTAATGCAGGTGCACAAGACTGGAAGTTCCTGAACACGCCAGGGAGTTGGCCTAGGGCTGCAAGGGTGCAGCAGTACGGCCTGAATGACATGGCCACAGGCCGCCCCAGCCTGGTGGCCATGGCTGCAGCGCTGCTTGTCTACCCTGCATACGTTGTCCAGGTGCAGCAAAGACACCATGCATCTGCTACAATCAGTACAATCGAAAAGATGCACTTGTCCTTTGTGCTCACCAAGTCATGCATTGTCTGGCAGAAGGTGCACAGCTCTGTGCATCATCTGGCAGGACTGGCTGTTGATGCGCGCAACTGGGCATACTTTGTGTCCACAAGGACCTCATTTCCTTTCAGAATGCAAATAATTTAGTATAGGACACGACAAGCTAATTAGGGACACTTGATTGCTTCAGTACGTACCTAGCTGGGTCTGCTGAGTCTGTCTAGCACATGTTCACAACGAATGAAAAGAAAACTCTGAGTGTGTTTGACCATTTTAGGAAGCGTCTCAATTATTGCTTCTGCTGCAGTACTTGGAGCTGTCATTTACCATCTATGAGGGCTACATTCCATATGCAGCCATACTGCTGTTCATCACAGTAGCATCAGGCTTTGCTCCCACGTCAGGCTTATACTCCAAAAGGCTGGCTCTGTATGACTCAGTACAGCAGCGCCATTTGGTGCCAATGGTCATTGGAGGCATTGTGAGGTAAGGCACACCTGCAGCAGATTCAGGCTTGCAAGGGCCTTCAGCATCACTTGCAATTGCCAGAGCCAGATCTGACGTAAAACACATTAGCGGTTGGCCTTGACACCCACGTTGCGCCCCAGGGCATCTCGAAGATAGCGGGGGAGGGAGGGCGGGCCAGTCACTTTTAGCCCAGCCCTGTTACATCATTGATAGCCGATTTGTGGTTCTAGCAAGCCCTGAAAGCTCCATGCCTTGCCGCACTGCTGACGTTTCAATTTTGTTGGAATAAGTCTGCATTTTATTTTGTTTGCAGATGCGCTCCTGCGCATCGCGGCAGCAGCAGCTCAGCAAATTCTGTATCAACAGGCACATGATTTGAGTCATTGCTTGACGCAGCATATGCTGTTGTTACTTTTGGCACGCTCTGATGGTCTTTATGGTTGGGATTGCACTGAGCAACACCTGTTCCTGGCTTTCAATTTGCTCCTCTTGTAGGTCTGACAAGCACAGCTTATTCATGCTTTCATGTGCTTCTGCAATGTGCTGACATCAGAAGCCCAACATCATCAATCAGGCTCACTCAGCATACACCACTTTTCTAACACGGTGCCTTTGAGCCAGCATGTGTCTGCTGCTCACAACTGGCTAGAGCCATCAAGTTGAGCAAGAAGTCTGACATAATCAGAGATCAGTTTGTGGGCGTGTCTGCTTTGCTTTGCCTGCAGACATGGTGCCCAAGCGTACACTGACTTTGCAAAGCTGTATGATGGGATACTTGAGAAGCACAGAATGAGGCATGAGTAAGGAAGGGGTTTTGCTCATGCAGAACTCTGTTGGAAGTTGGTTTGTTGTGAGTACAGATGACATTTGACGACCTGTTCAGGGCAGTGTCTTCAAGGCGGCTGGTGCCTGGTGATGTGGTGGTGCTGCTGCGGGGCAAAGCCACCTGTGACATGGTTCTGCTCAGAGGCAACTGCCTGGTTGAAGAGTCCATGCTGTCTGGAGAGGTCCGCTCCTCAGGCCTGCCCACTCTTGCTATACTTCTGCCTGGTTGTTATTAGTCTCCCCTCCTGGTGTAACATCCCAGCCAGTAGTTGCATGTTGGTAGAGCTTGCTGTCTTGAGTGCGGAGGCAGCTGCAGCTTCTGCCTCTGGAAACTGAAAGCTGATGCTGCATAACCTGAACAGCTTTCTGATCTCTGACACTCAAGGTCAAGTGTTGCTCAAGAGCTGCAGAGGGGGCTTCATTTGCAAAAGCATGTTCTGTCAGGTGCTGCAATTGATATGCAGACCCCAGGGCTATGCTCAGGGTTTGTCACCATGCTGTGAACCAGGGTGATACAGCCAAAGCTGAGACCCATGGAATAAGTTGGTCTTGACAATGTACAGCGCTTGCAGGCCGCTCAGGTGCGCAAGTCCAGCTTTGTATGCGAGGGCCCCTCTCTAGGGAGGCATGGCTACCACCCCACCACCCACCATGCCAGCACTGTGCATGCTGGCACCTATGTGCAGCAGGTCAGCAATTTATTCAGATTTGCAGTTGGCCAGGATGCAGGCAGCACTGCAGTGTTGAACTCACTGCTTCAAAGCAACAGCACGTAGCCCAGCATCCAGCCAAGCCTACATTCTTGACAAGCTAGTGTTCCCCTTGTTGCTGTTCTCATAATTACATGTGGCAAGCTACCAGTACACAGGTTGTGTGCAAAGATGGAGATGAAGGGCGTTGCAGGCGGTGAAAGACAACCATCTCAACCAAGTCAACCGATATGTATCTGCATCTTGTGTGCCATTATGGTCGCATGCTTTTGCGCATTGGCATTATCCAATTGTGATTTGAGTGACCTGTACTCTCAAAGCATTGCGTATTGCTCATGACATACTGAGGGTCGTGAGTGGTGGTTTCATTGGTTACAGGTGTGGAATGAGGGCAGTGCGGAGGACGAGGTTCTGGCCATGGTGGTGCGCACAGGACTGTGCAGCACCATGGGCACCATGCTGCGCCAGGTTATCAACCCATTGCATGCCACCCGCCTCTACAAGGACCCCTTCCTGTTGGTGAACTCTGCTTTTCCCCCTCTTTGCTGCTCTCTAGACTGTCCTGCCTTACTCAGTTCACCTGTGTGTGCGTTCTGTCGCCTTGACCATCTGCGATATGCTCATGATGATGCATTGCATGCTTTTACATCAAGTTGTCTTGCAGAAGTGGGATTGGCCCTTATTGCTTTGCAAACATCTCGGGTTTTCCTGAGCTTTCCAGCATCGCACTGTGTGATTGAGCCAACATTGACTTGTGAGACAGACTGACTTTGACGTTTGCACATCTGGCTTTTGGAAGTGTCAGTGGCTGCTTCCAGTTGAGTTGACTGCCACTGCCAAGAGTGACATTTTCAGGCTATGTTGACATGCATATGTGCGTATGCTTGCAGGACTTGTTCTGCTTCTGTGGGTTTGCTTTTCTGCTGCATGTGGGCATCTTCGGGCTGTACTGCAGTCGTGCTGCCGACTTCAACCACGGTGCAGCTGACAAAGTGCAGAGAGTCATCAATGTGTTCATTGCATCAGTGCCAACTGGCATAGCCACAGTGCTCATCTTTTCACTGGTGAGCTTCTGAACCTACACCCACAGAGGTGATACGTAACAGGACATGAGCTGGTGCATTATTTGTCAGCTTTGCAGCTCATGCATTGTACCTTAAGCTACATTTGCACTACATGCCCTTGTCTCAACACAAATTCACATGGGCCTCTCATCTTGCTCGATGATTATGTGGCGAATTATGGTGATGAATTTGCTTGGACAGGCAAATATGGGCATGGGGTGAATCTGTGTATTGCATCTACGCATTGGTAGCGTTTGCCCCCCGGCATGAAATAGCCTGACATTTTACTCCTCTTATAGCAGGTATGCCTCATTCATGGACACGTTCCTGTTGCAGACATTTCATGATTTGCAGGGTATTTGTGCCAGAAAGCTGAGGCCGCAAGGAATTAACGTGCTGCAGCCTGAGAAGATCAAGGTTTTGGCTGATGTGTCAGTTGTTTGCTTTGACAAGACTGGGACCCTGACTGGCAGTGTGGTAAGGATCCATGCCAATACAGCTGAATGTGACCCTGCTAAGGATTGCATTGAGCAATTGTTTACAGACAACCCTGAAACAGGATAAGTGCATTGGATTGGCTACAAAGGAAGCTTTTACTCAATTTTTGAATCTGTCAGTGTGCAATTAGAGTATCTAGGACAGCCCCGCACACCACACGCCCTTTCACATGATGTCAGCCTCCACGTCACCAGTTCATCAACGTTCCCTGCAGCTGTGTACTCTACATTGAGGAAACACGACTGCTGCAATAAAGGATGTTAGCGCTCTACTGTTAAACTGTGTGGCTTAGAGCATAGCTGCTGCATTACAAGGCGTTTTCTCCATATCTTTGTATTGGACCATTCTTGAACAGCTTTTACTGCTTTGTCTGACTGGCTGATGGTGTGCAGCCAACCCTGCAAGGCTTGCTACCAGTGCGGAACAACAAGTTTACCCAGCTGCAGAAGAATGCCTTCAAGTGGCCTGACAGGCTCAAGCAGGCTGTTGCTGTCTGCAATGCCCTCACCCTCATCAACAGGACACATGTTGTTGGTGACGGTCCAGAAAGGGAGGCATTCCAAGCTGTTGAAGCTCAGTTTCTGGTCAGTAGCTTTCATGTCGTCATCTCTCATCTTTTCATGTCAGTCCCCACAGCACTCAAAGGCTGTCCATGCACAGCATCATGAACAGCAGCTTTCATTCTCCTGCAAAGAGTTTAGTTTGATCCGATTATGCAAATTTGTGATTTGAAGTGTGTATGGCCTCAGCAATGCTGTGCAGCCATGACCACAGCATACGCTTAACCTGAGGGCTCTGCAACCAGGTGCTGCATTCTGCTGCTACACCATTTCCAAAAAAAGCTATTGCTCAACAGTATATGCACTTTTGCATTTGTGCATGGAATCCTACCCTACTGGCATGTCACAAGGTTCAGACACATGCACAGACGACATCCGTGTTGATGCTGTCTCACAGGAGCGCAACATTGTGGCACTGCCATTGAACAAGGGACACAGGCGGCCAGACCAAGTGATTACTCTGCAAGTGCTGCGCCGCTTTGAGTTTGAGTCCCCGCTGATGAGGTCTGGCGTGGTTGCCATTGACATAGAGGAGCCTGACACAGGGCTGCTGTTTGTGCGGGGCGCCCCTGCCACCATTGCACAGCTCATCCGAGGTGGCCAAATCCCAGAAGACTATAGACAGGTGCTTCCTCAGACCACTGACTGTCAGAGAAGCATCATGACGACATATGAAACACTTCTGAGCAAAGGTTCCCTGCATGACCCTATAGCCATTTCCATGTCAAATTGTTAAAATCCAAAGAGTTCCCTTGCAGTACGATGAGTACTTTGAGGCATCGGTGAGGTTGCAACAGGCAGGCAGGGTCTCGGCTGCTGTTGTCACTGTCAGCAATGCGATAGGCGGCAGGACACACAAGCAAACAGCTGCATCAGCATGGCTCCCTGTGTGATGGATGATAGCTGCTTTCCATCTACATAAGCCTGTTTGCTGGCAGCAAATTAGCTGCATACGTACAGATGCTTGATAAGTACTCAGGACAAAGTCACAGCCTGAGCCCCTCTTTACGTACGACATTTTGCAAGATACAAACTAGCTGCATATGTACAGGTGGTTGACAATTGGTCAGGGCAGAGTTACAGGCTGCTTGCCCCATCTGGATAGGTACCTTTGCAAGATGCAACCTAGCTGCGCATTTACAGGTGGTTGACAATTTGTCAGGGCAGAGCTACAGGCTTCTGGCCCTGGCTGGGGGGATGCTGAAGGGGGTGGGGGGGTTGCACCTGGCCGCTATGAGTCAGCAGCAAGTGGAGGCTAGGGCAGGCTCCCTAGACATGCTGGGCCTGTTTGTGATGTCCAACCACCTGAGGCCAGAATCAAAGGACAGCATTGAACACTTGCAGGACAAGTGAGTCCTGTCCTGTCAAACCAGATTGCTGCAGTACCTTACGCTGCTTTTTACAACTTGGTTTGCAGTAATGTTGTATACTTGGTATGCAGGGTTGATGCAAGATGCAAAATCAGTTCATCTTCATGAGCTACTACACTGAGTCCTGCATATTATCCAAAGAGGCCTGACACTGCAGTTGCAATGCCAGAGCAGTTGAGCAGCCTCAGCAAAATCATCAGATGATCTGATGATTTTGATGCATTCATTTGCATAGCAAGCATGCAAGGGCTGCATGAGCTATCCTCATGCAAAGCCCTGCAGCTTCTTGCCGGCTCATTTCACCCAGCAATGTTGCAGTGCTGAAATGCACTGCAGGGGCGGCATCAGAACCATGATGGTCACTGGTGACTACCATCATACTGCCATAGCAGTGGCTCGGGGCGTCAGCATGATACCCATGACTGCCCAAGTTGTCATTGTACAGTCCCAAGCAGAGTTTCAGACGCCAACAAGAAACCCTGGAGCGATCACATCGGTACTGAAAAGCCCCAGGCCCAAATCGCAGCTCTCGCAAAAGCTGCAAAGCGTGTCTTTCCATGTCAGCACTGCTGTTGAGCCCAGCAGGACTTGTATGGGGCTAAAGTTCTTTCTGGACAATGGCGATGTCTTTGAGGATGGAGATGTGCTCAGAGCATTGACAAGTATTGCTCAGGTACCAGTAAAGCTTTTCGAGACAAGACACATGTTGCACATCGTCAAGGAAGCTTTTAGCATTGCTTCCTGCTGCAGCCAGCAGCAGTGCTCTGCAAAGCTTAACACAAAGCGGCACGCCTCGATCAAGCATTGTTCAATTTCTGAGAAATGGTATGCTCATGCATATGATCCAGACAGCAAGCTATGTTATGCATGGCGACTTGCTTCAGCATAGAAGTCAGCACCTCAAGTGTTGCACCAATTGTACTGAATGAAAAGGATAGCTTTGCAATCCAGGCTGTCTTGATATCAGCTAGTACAAGCAGTAAGGGATGAGACAAACGGTCTGCAGGGACAAGCGCAATGCTGTGTGACTGGTGGCGCCTTTGAGCACATGCTACAGCAGGCAGAACTGTCTGTGATAGAGACGGTGATGCGCAACGTGGTTGTATTTGCACGGATGCGGAGTCACCAGAAGGGGCAGGTCATGGACCTGCTGGGCAAACGAGGCTTGCACCATTCCTACATGGGGCAGCCACGCCACATCCCAGTAAGCATCTTCCAAGCTGACTGCTCAGGATCCAGAGCAAGTCCGCTGTGGTTACTCCTCTTTGTACCAACTGCTTTGGTTCCCAAGAAAATATTTTTTATATCAAATAGTCCCGCTTAGAGGTGCCATTGCAGTCAGAATACCGTATGTGAGTCCCAATTGTGCTGTCCTTACATCAGGATGGTCCTTACGTCAAGTGTCCTTGCAAGGGGAACTTAATGTAATCTTATTGACCCTTATCGCTTGCCTGCTGCGCTCTAGGGCATCATTGGTAGCATGTGTGGACTTGTGCAAGGAAGATAGTGTATGGGATATGACAACAGCATGCATCAATGGCATTGCAAGCATTAAGCATACACTGAATGATCTCATAACAGTATCACCAATATCAACAGCATCCTTTTTATGTGTTCCCATCATGTTTGCAAAACTTTGGGTAGCCCTGCTGCTGTGCATCAGATTTTCCGCTGTGCCCGGTGATGCTGTTTACAATCTGTCTTGCAATGACGTACATCAGTGCTGTCCAGTGGCCATGCCCACTCCTCAAATAGATCAATGACACGGCCTGTGTCAGCAACAGCATCTTGACCAAGCAGTTACTCAACAACAAGCTTTGTGGTGCATGCAGGGTCTGCACAAGACGTGCATGTACTGCGGTGATGGCATCAATGACCTGACGGCCCTGGGTGCGGCAGACGTAGGCATGGCAGTGGGCTCCACTGACGCCTCTGCTGCAGCTACTGTATGCAATCAGAAGGCATCCATTGCAGGTCACATCAGCGCAACATCATTGAGCTTTGTGATGCCTGATTGGAATTTCGGTCAAGCATTCAGCTTCTCGTTTGTGACAAGCATTTGGTTGCATGGCAGTGGGCTCCACTGATGCCTCAGCTGTTGCCGCTGTTTGCAACCAAAAGGCCTCCGTTGCAGGTCAGGCTGCACAACATGGTCGACTTTTGTGATGCCTGATCATAAACTCAGACATGTCTTTAGCATGTCGTGCAATTTGCAACATCTGTGTATGTAATTGAGATTTATGGCTGCTGAAAATAAGTAAACAATTTGCATCTGGCTGACGCTCAGCAGCTACAGTTGTGGGATTTAATGTGTGCGTTGCAGAGTGCTGCTTTAGGTGCTGCTTTGAGTGTAGCAGAGGCAGCTGCTGTGCTTGTCTTTGTTCTTCTTCTTATGCCTGCCTGTTGTGGCGTTTCTGCACTGCAGTTTCTGAATATGAGACTGATGATTTTGCAGGTGTAGTGACAGTACTGAGGGAAGCCAGGTCAGCTCATGTCATCAAGCTAGCACTCATCAAGGTGATGCCTCTACCCACCCTAAACATGGAAGGGCTGTCCAGCTCTTCTGTTACACGTCTGTGCCTGATTTTCAAAGCAACCTCGCATGCAGCATCGACAATGTTCTTAGCTACACTGCAGTGAAGGCAGATTCCTTAGAGGAACTTCCAGCTTGCTTGTGAACGCCAAGTGGCAGGGCTGATTTTTCAGAGCACTGCCTGGATACTGTCTACTCTGCTTGAGTGTCAGAAGATCACTAGGCATATTATAGTCTGCTGTAGTCTCAGATTCGTAGTCAGTCAATTTCAAAGCCCACATGTGTGCTGAAGGTGCCTTGATTTGTTCAACTGCAGCGTGTCTGTCTGCAGTATATGATGGTGTACCAGATTCTGCTGCAGCTGGCCATCAACATGACGTTCTACTTTGATGGCTCCTGGTTCACAAATGCTCAGGCAAGTCTCTGGAGTCCTCACATTGCATTGGAGGTTGCCAAAATGCCCCTAGCTATTTCTTGCAATTGCCAGTATTGTGCAAAGCGTACAAGACATATCAACCTGCTAGTTGTGAGCAACATGTACAGCGCATATGCAAATGAAAATGCTGTTTTGTTGATAGTTTGCCTGAAGTGAATGGCTTGAAGGACCTGCCCGGACTTCTGAAAAGCATTCAGAGCCTATTTGCAAATGCCTGGCAGTGCATCAACAGTCCTTGAAAGCTTTGGGGATCTTGCAATCCCATGCAACCCTTGAGAACTCAAGCTGAATGGACCAAAAGGCAATTTTGTCACTTGCCAACAGGCATGCCTGAACCATTGCAGAGAGGGGTATATGACTGGGTGGCGTTGTCCCTAGCCCTATGTGCCAGCCTGCGTCCTGCTTCAGATGCCTTGACCCCTGGGCGGCCACCCCAAGTGCTGTGCTCAGTGAAGCACTTCATACTGCTGGCTTTCACGCTGCTCATCTCAGGCTTCATGTACTGGGGCTGCTTGGCATGGCTCACCAGCCGCCCTTGGTACGTGGGCGGCACTGGCAACACATATCAGGCAAGTGATTTTTGTTCCCTTGTAAATGCAATGTGGCAACACCCTGCAGGCTCACTAGCCACCTTACTGTGTGGGCGGCTTTTTTGTGTCACCTGCTTGCTGCATCATGTACTTGGACTGCTTAGCTTGGCTCATCAGACGCCCTTGGTATGTGGGTGGCACTGGCAACACATATCAGGCAGGTCACTTGTCTTCCCTTTTTACTGCAACATGGCAACTCCCTTCAGGCTCACTAGCTGCCCTTGGTACCTGGGCATCACTAGCAACACCTACCAGACAAATTATTTCTTTCACCCGTTGCTGCATCGCGGCTTTGGGCTGCTTAGCTTGGCTGACCAGGCGCCCCTGGTATGGGTTGGCCCTTGGCAGTACCTATCAGGCAAGTGAGGTTTGTCACCTGCTTGCTGCACCATGCACAGGTTCAGCTTGGCTTGGCTCATCGGCTGCCCTTGTATGTGGGCGGCACTGGCAACACATATCATGTGAGTGCCTTATGTTTTCGTTTTTCTGCACCATGGCAGCACCTACTAGGCAGATTTGTGGTGTGACTTGGTCGTTACATTACAGCAACACCTATCAGGCAAGTCCTGTCAAGTCCGACCTGTCCCCTGTATCGTCAGTGGGACTTCTAAGGACATCCATGCTTGCTCACACGGTGCTGATGGAGACAATGCAATGACTGCCTACTGATTGCTGCAGCAGACCCATTCCTGCAATGTTGATGCTTGCCTGATTTGGGGCTAGCTGTTTACATTGCATGTTGCAAAGCATCTTGATGTCACAAGCCAGATTAGTTCTGACTTGGCTCTGATCTGGCTCAAGCTTGTATTGCCATTCGTGAGGTGGGCTGCGGCAACCCTGATTGCTTGTTGCAGAACCCCACCCTGTCAGCATGCTGGTGTGTGGGCTTGTGCCAAATCATGATCCCGGTGATCAGCTTCTCCAGAGACACCAAACCCTTCTGCAAATCCATGAGCATAGCAGAAAGCGCGCTCTTCCTTGTATATATAATATTCGCATTCCTGTGCAACCTGCTTGGGCCCAGCTTTTTTGACCTTGCGCATGTTTTCCATTTTTACAAGTTCCCTTTCAGCTATACTTCTCACGGCGACATTCTTGTTTTGGGATTCCTGGCCTCATATGTGGTCCTGCTGCCGTACACTAGAAAGCTGCTGGAAAAGTATGAGCAGCGAGCAGATAGGAGGATAGCTCCAGCCACCCAAGCATAACAGACACGTCAGCCAAGCTTGCTCCGGCGTTTCAGAAATCTCTGAAATTGTGATATTCCAGAGACGCAGGCTTTGGAGAGTGAACAGTCAGCAGTTGGAAAGATTTGTCAAGGCATCTGCATTTGTATGCCAAACAGCGAGTCTGGTTTTGTTCCAGTGATAGGGGTTGACCTTGCGTTACATGCCGCCACCAAACTATGTTCAGTGTACATTCAGTGTGTTTGGCCTCTGTTCTGACCGTTTCCTCAGTGTCTTTCTTTATTACAGTCCTTTTTCTTCCCAGCATGACCTCCATTCAGCCAGCATCAATTTGTGCTGAAAGCACATTCGAATACAGCGCTTCTTTTCCTGTGCTGATTGGCACTCAGTCTATCTTGTTTTTGTGATTCCAGCCATCATGCAGCACCTTATGTACTACTAGACATAGTTCACCATTGAGTGTGGCCAATGAGAGCACTAGACAAGGTTTCAAACCCATTTTTTGAGGTCAGTGCTGAAACAATTGGATGGCACAGGCTTTTTTGGCCTTGAAAATTCCCGGTCATTCCATAGATTTAAACGTTGACAGGTCTGGCTTCAGAATGAGCACTTTAATTGGTATTGTAGTAAAATGTTTGCGTAGTCACTGACAAAGGACGTGAGATTAAAGGGAACCTGGTCAATGGCCCGTGTGACTGTGTTTGCCTAAGGCGTAGACAACAATTTAGGTGATAGGCGTTCAGAGTCTGATAAGACCGTTATCATAGTATGATGACAATCTTTGAAATCCCCCACAGTCACCACTGCAGCAGCCGCTCTGCATCAAGGCTGAGGAATGTGTTTATATTTTGCTCCAATAAACTGGAGATCATCTGAATTCATCTGACTTGCAGCACTGCTTGCAGCACAGCAGGTGCAACTTCCTGAATGGCCTTGTGTCGCACCTCTGATGAGTCAGCCCTCATGAAATTTGCGTCCCGGGTACCCATCAAAGGCGTGGTCGTGGCGAGACTGAATCAGAGCTGGCGATGTTTCACACCCAGCACCGTCCGTGTGGTTGAAGGAAGGCTCGGCAGCGCGATCGGTGTCTCCGCGGAGATGTCAGTTCAAGCTTTGCCAGGGCACGGCACACAGATCAGGGTGATGCAGCTTCAATGGCAGGCGGTCCACAGGTACACGTAAAGGTCTGCACGGCGAATTACAAGTCAACTGATTGTTTTGAGCTGTCACGTTTGAAGCAGCTTGGTCAGTTTGTTTGCGGCTATAATTGCGGAACATCTGCTTTTGCACGACAAAAGGCATCTGCATGCAGGCAGATGCAGACAGAGGAGAAGGCTGCTGAATCGCCTTGCTGTCGGTTGCAAACAGCAATGCCTTCCACACTTGCTGGTGTGTGCCTTGTCCTTCTCCTGTATTTTGCTTTCTGAGTGCACTATAAGACATTCCATGGCAAGCTCACTGTGGCACTGCAGCAAACGTGTCCCACATGTTTGATGCCTTGCCGAGGCTTGGACTCAAAAGGCATTGTTGTGTCATGTCAGGGCAAAGACAGTCACCTGCATCAGGAGCGGCAATCAAGGTCGAGCGCCACGTCAAGTCTCCAAGTCATGCTGACCCTGACAAGGTGTGCTTCAAAACACAGCACTTAGCACTCGTCACATCCACACCTATGAGCAGCAAGGCTGTACTGTAGCACCCTGTCCCAAACTGCACGCAATGTATGTACATGTGTGCAATGAGCTACTACCTAGGGTCATCACAGTGTCTTTGTCTCTGCCAGTCCTTGCTATCCTGTTTAGGCTTTTCAGCCAATCTTTTCCAACTTTAATAAGTCAATTGTGCCTTCCATATTTGAGCAAGCTTATTTGCACAGCTCAGACTGCAAGCAATGTACTGCATCTTACAGTATTGGCACACAATCCTTTTGCTTGCAACAGTCACAAGGGCAAACTATTTACTCAGAGGTGCTGTTTGCAGACAACTAACAAATTCAGCATAGCAGATTCAGAAGTCATTGCAACTTGTTCTGATCAGGCACAAGCAGATGCAGCCACACCCTATGCTACTGAGCCATCCAACAGTCTCAGCAAAAGGTTCCACATTCAGAACATCTGTGATGATTGGCTGACAATGCATGTTTTGCCATATACTGCATGATTCCCTGTTTATTGTTAACATTGCTGAGCTGCCAGTTGCACCTTGTGCTCTGTCAACCAGTGTCTTTGGTCATACCTCATGTGGCTTTTGTTTGTCATTACACGCTGTTTGGCTGCAACTTACTAATGTTGATGTTTCTTGGACTGGTCACAAATAAACATATTCTATATATTTATGTAACTGCTTTCAACAGATTGATTAAGCCTGTCTCGCTTGTCTGTGTTGCAATTGCTGCGTTTTGTGCTACTCGCATGGGTGCATATGCCGTCTGTTGTGTGTTTTGCCATGTGCTGCTGCAGCTGGCGGTTTGCTGTGTGCAGACGGGCAGCAAAGCGAGAATCAGCCCGACGTGTGCGAGCCAAGAAGCGTGAAATGCTGGACACCTTGCTACAGCAGGTCTGCTCTGTCTGTGCAGTGCCTACAGCAAGCCTTGCATTGGCTGAGCATTGATGAGGCAGATCTTGTCCTGCCTATATGCATGTCAGTTTGGGTGGTGCATGCATTGCTGACCTGCGGAGTCAACACTATTCATACATGCATAGCATTGCCTTCTATGGTTTACTCTACTGCTGTGGCATATTTGAGCAAGACTGCCATTAGACAACAGCAGCTGATACAGTGTGATCACTGTGAAGTTGAATGTCAGCCACACAATGCGAGCCTCAGCTGCTGCATGCTGTCATCTCATCAGCACAGAATCTCAAGATGCAGCACCCAACAAGCTAGCTTTGCTGCTGTTAAAAGTAGCATTTTTTCTTGCTCTGACATAGCATTGCTAGCGATGCCGTCCCCTCACTGCAACAAGCGTATCACTGAGTAGCAGTAAGGAAACTCTCTTTCTATGCATTGCAGGCTCAAGAGCTGACATCAGATATTGAGGCCACAGAAGAGGAGATCAGCCAGGTGGACAGCTCCATCAGTCACCTCAAGATGCAGCTCCACACAGTGTGCAGCCGCACCCTGCACACCAAGAGCTTGAGCCAGCACCTTGCTCAAGAGATGCAGACACTGCAAAGGGTGCGGCCACTTTCAGCGGCATTGTCAAGCAATTCTGCATTCATCCAATCATGCATGCGTCGCCTTTTGAGCTGTATGAGCTGTGGAGCTAGGACCTTTTCAATGGACAGTCACGCCGATCTTGTGCTAGTCTGCAGCATGACTTAGCGCCATCAGACCATGCCAATCTCTTTTGCTGTGCTTTTGCATCTACCACACATCCTTTTGCTGGAACTCGGCTTGCCAGTTACAGGATACTGATTTCTGCCTGCTTGGCTTGCCATTGCTCAAAGATGCTTGTCATGGACTGATCATTGACTGTCTGGCCCCATCCATACTGCTTTTCGGCCAAATAGGGTATGCATGTTATGCAGATTGCAGCTGGGCTGCACTTCCAGAGCAGTGAGGGTGCCTGCAACCGCCCCCGAGCTGCATCAGATTTTGCTCCGCAGCCACACCAGGGCTGGTCTACTTTTGAGCACGCAGCTCAGCCTTACCCTTCTTCCTCTGGCAGCAGCCTTCATGCAATCAGTTCTGCAGGACAGTTGCATGAGCTGCATGCTCGTTCAGCTTTTTAGAATCAGTCTGCGCTTTCATGCCGATCTGCAGCCCTTTATTTCAACCTTTGGCTGACTCAGACCAACGTTTTTCAGTCTGTCAAGAGCCTTTTTTCTCTTGAATGAGAGTTCTGCTTACGAGTCGCGTTTCAAGTTCAGCGCTTGGTGGCACCAATGTATATGTTTTCTGCATTAGTGTGCAACATTTTGTGTCGTAGCAAGGGCAAACTTCAAGTTTACAAACAGAGAGTGGTGGGCAATTCACACTTTCCTTGTTGGTCTGCATGTTTAGCAACATAGCTCAAGTGTTATGCTGTGTAGAGCACTGTACTGTATTTGCTTATAACAGCTGCAGCAGCTGCTGATTGCTCAAGTGAAAGTGGCTAGCCTAAGCGTGTCAGTACCCAGTGGCCTCTGTCATGGTTTCTGACTGCTTTCTGGTCTGTATACAATTACCCGTTCAGTCTGAAGCAAAAGTCTTGTATATGGCAATGCAGCAATGACTCAACACTGTCTGAAACGTTTCCCATCTGCCTCACTGTTCTGACCCGCTCACGCTCTGTTCTGAATGACTACAAAGCTCCAAGTGCAAGCCCAAGAACTATCTGGTCAGTTATGTTGCTCTCAAGAACTGGCCAGTCAAATGTCATTTTGTGGTGGACAAGTTGCCCTAAAGGGTTTTGTGAGCATGCTGTACATTTTTTCCTTTTGTGTCAAGGTTGTGCTGTTGTGAGTCACGACTTCTGGAATTTGGGTGATGAAATGGGATGGTGCTCAAGTACAGCATTTCGACTTCTGAATTCCCGTGGGATTCTGTGTCTTGCTTCCTCGCTTGTTCAAGTCATCAAGGACCAGGCTGCTTAGGCAATCCTCACAATACCACTATTCTACAAGGACAGGGCACAATGTGTGCAATCACAAAGGCGATGCTGCTCAACTGTAATGAGTCGCCCAAGTAGAACATGCAGTATTTGGGGAAACTTGCAGTTGATTGCAACACTAGCGACACAGAAACTTCCCTTTGCTTATTGTTTGTAGTACTGTCGAGTAGTGCTCACACAGGATGCAAGATGACTTGTGTAGCAAATGTGGCATCACAGGTGCAGCCCAATCACCAAACAGACAGCACGTGACAAGAAGTAGCTGTGCACATGAGGTGGACAATGCCTTCTCATAGATGCGCAATTCGCGACCAAATCCTGTATTGTCGACATCTGCAATAAGCACGTCTTGATTAACTTTTGCCTTGCGTTCACTGTGCGATCAGTCCGAATTAGCCAAGCATGCACTCCGCAACGATGCTCTCCTCGTCATCAAGCTTGACTGCTCGCCCCTTTACGACCGCAAGATCTGCTGGCCGTGTCCAGTGCAGACAATGCAGCAAGGTTGTTGCACAAGCCAGCTCCCAGGTGACATTGCGGACCGCCCGAATCTTGCGGCAATACCCACTTTTGCGATATGTTTCTAAGTGATCCTTGTCATGCCGGATTTAGAGAGACCACAAGAGGGCTCTTACCGCTGGTCTGGCTTTGGTGGCTTCTGTACCACTGATTTTCAGCGGTACGGGGTACTCGAATGCGCGTACCGACATGACCGCTGCTGCAACCACTACTTCGTCCTGACTTCAAACCAGTGACCTGGATGCATGCAGGGGACGCCCAGGCTTTTGTAGGCAATACAGCAAAGGACTTCAGCGAAAAGGTATGCTTTTGAAAATCTTGTAATATCTCTTTGTCACTTTCATCAGCAACTTCAACCACATCCGCATATCTGCAGCAGAACGCCCTATGTGCAGGTTGACAGATATACACCAAGTCCCAGTGACATCAAGGATGTGGCAAGCACAAAAGTCAGTGCAACAGTCCATCAGCATGCCATTAATTTCTGCTGCAAAGCACTTGCATCTGCATGCTGTCCCTGCAGCATGCATTTGCATTTGTATGCCTATTGTCGGCAAAAGGAATCAGCATGATCCCCTGCAATGTGACTCTTTTTCGATTCTGATGCTCAGCCCTGCAGAGCAAATCAGCTTGAAGTTGGTGGTTTATTACTGCAGGTGGAGCAGGCAACTCCAGATGTGCCGCTACCAGGTCAAAATCAGAAGGGCAAAGAGGCTCAAGCCATTGGCAAAGCCCCAGCGCAGTCTGGCCCTGGAGCTGCTGACCAGGTAAACCTGCAATTAATTTTGCTACCTTGCAGCAGTCTGCTTTCTGGCTTGACTTTTGTGTTGTGCAACGCTTGGCTTAACATGCTTGGAAAGCAAGGTAAGCCTCCTAATGCCTTTCCTGCTTGCATGCACAGTTGCCCATACCCGAAGCAGTCCCCAGCAAGGGCAGTCTTGCGCAAGCAAGCCAGGCTCGCAGAGATGGAGGCGGTGTTGCTGGCGGCGAGTTCAGCATCAGAGACTCACAGTAAGATTTGAGCTCCCAGTCGTGCCAGCAGCAAACAGCCTTTCACATGAGCCAAAGCTAGTACAGATTCACAGCCCAGTTCTGGGCGCACGTTATTCACAGGCATTTATTGTTGTGCCTCTGCGACTTGTTTGAATGATACCATGCCACTTTGTCTGCAGGTGAAAGGAGCAGCCAATGATGCAGCTGAGGCTACTGGTGCCAAGGGCATTTTGGAAAATGCTAAGCCTCAGCGCGGAATTGTTGACCGCATCAATGATGAAGCACTGACCAAAAATGCCCCATCGGTTCAGTTTGGCAAGTAATGTGAGAAGTTGCCACATAGCTGTTGCAAGGCCAGCGTATTCTCAGCAGGCGCATGTCATGAAGCAGAAGCATGTCCAGCTGATTGTTTAGACACGACCCTGACATGCCCACAGTGTTGACTGCATGCATCTGACATAGAGCTGTTGAGGACAGGAGGTTGCTGCTTTATACAGTACAGATTGCTGTTTGAGTTATGAACAATGCGAGCCTGAGCATACTTTGAGTACCAAAGGCCGACATCTTCAGCACTACTGTTCCTAGCAAGGCAATTGGCTGAGGTCAGCCATGCAACTGCACATGCTGCCTGCAATGCATTACTGCCCAGCAGACCTCAGCAAACTGGCTGTCGACGCTGATCCAATGTTAGTAGGCCGTCAATGCAGATGCTCAGGGCATACAGGACCTGTCTGTGCTGCAATGTTTTCTGAGCAGTAAGGCAAGGGCCATAAATTTGCCTGCATGCGTGCCACTGCACGAATTTACATTAGCATTCAATGAACTGCACTTCCAACAAAGCATACGTAAAGACTAATTTGATCATTTAGGAAACACTCAAAACAGGAAATAGTTGTGCCTAAGTACATGGCAGCACAAGCCTGCACCTGAAGTGTGCAGGCTTGATGGCACAGACAGTCAGCTGACAGCTGGTCTTGAGCACGTCTAAGACAGTAAGACAAGCTTATTACCCCCAGGAAATACCCACTTCAACTTGCTTTGTTGCCCAACTGAACGAATTAATGCAAAGCCAACCACAGCCTGCTAATCAATATAGCAATGAAGTATGTGCAACACGGCTAGATGGCACAGCAGAAGGCTGTACAGAATGCGAAGAAAGAAAGAACATACGGGCATACTGAAAGATCCTGCGTATATTGTGCACTTGCCTGACTTGCATGACAAGGCTGGACTGTCTTGCAACTGTAATCAGATCTGAAACAGCTCCTGCACCACTCACAGAATGCAGCAGAAACCTGCAACAGATATGGTTCTACATGTGGCACTCATTGCCTAGATCTAAAGCAACACTGGTACATGACCATGATTGATAGGAACCCTATCAAGCTGTGCCACATACTCCACAAAGTCTTCCCATTGTGCAAGCATTGGGTTCAGTGGAGCCATGGCAGCAATGTCATCCTTACTGGGCTCCCCTCTGAGTTCTGCTAGGATGTCAAGTAGAGTCTCTACCACAGCAATGTAGGGGTATGCATGCACCATGCTCTCTGCTATCTGCCGAGATGTAAGGACCTGCATTTACAGTCAGCTTTCAAGCCACAGATACCCTCATGTCTGCAGGAAGCACTTACTCGCAACGTTTGCAGCATTTGCAGCACTCATCCTGTCACTGGCATTAAGAGCATTACAAGCAGTGAGGCTTAGATGAAATCTCAGCGAGAGTACTACATCAAAAGATCCTATAACGCAGGTCTCAATGAGAAGCGCAAGCAAGAGAAATGGACATCTCTGTTGTTTCATTGACAGCACTGCCTTCTGTTATACATGTAGAGTGAAAACTGTCTTACCCCTTTGAACATTGCTCGTGCCAGCTTGTAGTAGACCTGGCGGTCATCTGCTGTATTCTGCTGCAGCTGTGCTGCCAGCTGAGACAAACAGCTGAGGTTGTCACTCCTATTGCGCAGCCCTTCGGCTTCACTAGCAGCCATGGCACGCATGAGAACTCTGCGCTCAGCGCTGAGTGTAGCCCGCTTTGTCAGATTGAGGCGGCGCATGTACATCAAATCCCGCGACTGAGCTTCTGAGAGATCAAAAACAGCCTACACAAGCAATATTGAGACTCAGAACAGTACATTGTGGGCTGTACTTATTGCTGACCCTTTGCATGCGTGCATATACAACACCACTGACACCAGCATGTGTGCAACATAGCATGATCAATGAGTCACAGTGCACCAAGTTCCAATGCAATGCTGTGTGCTGCTGCTTCTGAAGTTCAGATATTGCAGTCTTGCACATCAGCGTTAGTAGCTTGTGACACTTGTGCACTCATAACACGTGAGACTCATTGCACGCAGCACTTACCAGGACACCTTGATAGAAGGCCTTTCCAGGCTTATGGCTGACTGGCGTGGCATCATCAAGACGGCTGTTCAAAATGGCTCTGTGGTTGGTGGGCTTGAGCATGGTGCGGCCAGTGACATTCAGGGCCTCAATGGCTAAGTCCTGCATCCTAGCTAGAACGACAGGGTCCTCATGCTCTTTGAGATGCAGCATACAAGCCCCAATCTCACGGTTATAGTCCTGCAGGCAGGAGGCAAAGAAACCAGCTGACTGAAGAAGCCAAATGCCAACAGTGAAGCTGCCTAGAAATAAGCAGCTGTGCAAGGCACGCCTTTTGCAGCTGCAGGCAGCACATGCTTTGTTGAGCATTGTTGCAGAGCAGATAATTCATATGAACTGTGACAGCTAAAACATTTCAGGCTGTTTGCGATGCTGCAACATAATACCACTCTTGCTGCTGTGCTTGTTTTGTTCTGTGTATCATGTGGTACTGAATAATAGCTGACATACATTAGCCGCAAACAGCAACACGTCTGTGAAGCATTGCCTGACTCACCGTATACAGTGCAGCAAAGTGCTGTAGGGACATGTCAGTTGCCTGCTGGGTTGACAAGGTGCGTTGCTGCCCAGGCAGGGAGATGATGACGGCCGGCAGATTATTCAGGAAGGGGTGTGCTGCTGAGTATGCGCCATGGTCTGGCCGCGTCTGCAAAACAACCAACAATTGTCAGATGAAACAATCTTCCTTATTAGGACAACTGAAGTAAGGACATGGCGCTTGGAAATCAAGTCTGCACTCTAATTGCAGTGGTGTGTCTGAGGACAGTTGGGGAGTATTGACGAGTCTCTTGATGACCAGTGCGGCTGGTACCAGTAGAAAACACTGTAGAAGTCATGTACAGTTGCCAGTCCTCAGGAAACTTTGCACAGACCTTACAGCTTGCAGCAGGCTGCACCCTGCTGGGTCTTGAGTCAAAACATCAGTCATGCTTGCATTGCCTAACAAGTTACAGCCAAGTAAGCAAAGCAAAATTTAGCATCTTACCTCATGCAGCACCTGGTCTGCTGATTTTTTGTTGCTGAGGTACGAGATCTTCTCCAGCAATATGTTGCGTGCTTCCAGCTGTCGCTGCCTTTCTCGAAGCTCCCCAAGTTCTGCTGTGGTTGCTGCCAGCTGTGCTTCTGTGTCATGGTTGCGAGCTTTGTGACGCTGTCGAAACCTGTTGACAAGGACCGACTGTGAGGCAGATGAGATTTAGCCATTCAGTGTGACCTAGCAAGTGAACGTACCTCTTTTGAGCCTCTCGATTTTTGAGCAGCTTTCGCTCTGTTGTGTATCGAGAGCCTGAGGTAGCGGCAGGCCTGTTGCCCTCTTCTCCGACGCTAGCTCGAGTGACGTCAGATTCTAGAGTCTGTGGTACCTCGCGGTTATCCGGCGCGGACTGTGCGGTGTTGAGAGGCGCTGTGTGTGAAGACTTGAAGTCTGCCTCGGACCAGGTCAGTTGGCCCTCCAGCGGGGTGAAGGCATGACCTGGTGCTGTATTGCTATCAAATGCGCTGGCTAGCGGGGCTGATTCGTTGTTTGGCGGAGCAAACCAGTCTAAGGTATCGACCAAGGAAGGCTGCCTAGCACCGACAGTACTGAGAGGCGTCCACAGAGGTGTGGGGTTAGAGAAGTTTGCTTCTATAGACTGCCAGCCCTGCAACTCGGGGCCCATGCGATCGAGAGACGGAGGCAGAGCCAGCGTCTCACTTGTTCGTGAGCACAATTTCAACATCCAGTTGTCTCAGCGTGAGCCCCATGAAGGCTGGCCTGCGATGGCGCAGGCCAAGAGGTTGTTCACGAGCGACTAAGAAGCGCTGAACAGGCAGGGAGCTATGCGAGGCCAAGAACAAGATGTGCCTTCGAACCGAAGTCCTCGGTGCCTAACCAACTGATCGTCACGTGATGCCAATGCACGTGGCGGGATATCAAGTGCTCAAGCTATGCACTGACCGGTGCCCTCCAGAGCTTGTCTGTCTTGCGCACAGGCCATCTGGCGAGTCTCAGCGTTGACATCTCCACCCTTGCTGCCTAAAAGCCGCTGTGAAAAGAACTGCGCATGTGGCTTCAGATGCAATTGCTTGCAGTTATTTTCATTGTTGCAACAATGAGCATGCGAATGCATCCACTTCCTGTACCTGATTATTGAGACAAATTGGGTGAAGTCCTTTTGCGCCAACGTGCTGCCTTAAAGAGTTTGGAAAATGATGAGCATTGAGTCAATAAAATTGTTGTCACACTCATGGTGTAGCTTTCACTGGTCCAGTACTGCCAGAACTGCAAAGAACGAATGCTTGTTTGCGGTTGTGAGTTGAACGATGCGCGGCATGGCAGTCAGGCGATGTGTCGAGGAAATTCGTCAGCAATTCGCACAGGGTCTTGAGCCTTTAGCTGATTTCAATTTAGGTTGTGCTGATCATTCAAAACTTCAAGCGGTCAACCGCGAAGGCTCGTCGCGATCGTGATCTATTCTACTGGAATGACTTGCGTGAGAGCAAGCATAGTCAGCCCATAGTCCCCAGCGCGCCTTCCCGAGACTCTGCCTGATCTCAGTCGCGACTCAAGTGCACTTTCGGGAACTAGCTGAACGGAGCTGCAGCTGCACAGCAGCGTGCCAGGCCTGAGCCGCAAGGATGCCTTGTGCACGGCACCATCGCCAAAGTCAAGTTGCTGCAGCATCAGAGGGTACCCAATTGCCGAACTTGGCCACGAGTGCTTCCGCAGCAAGCGACGCATCGATCCCTGCGTTCTACCCCGCCTCCAGCGCGCCTGCGGTACGCCTCATGCACTTGCAGATTCTGCGCACAACGACTTGCGCATTTCGCGAGGTTGCGCATCAGCACAAGCGTTGATAGTCTCCTGCTGCACAGGCTCTCTCACCCCAGCAGCCTCTGATCACAGGAAGCAATCAACCACCCACAGCAGAGCTGCCCAGCGAAGGCATCCTCCGAAGCTATGCTGCCTCACAGCAGATGCAAGCGCAACGGCAGCAGTCTCTTTCACATCAGGCTGTACAGCCTTTCATGCAAAACTTGATGGTAGACCATGCGCCCTTGACCTATATACCAGCGGCAGTCACAATCAAAAAGCGGGCTGGAAGCACAAGAGGCAGAGCAGCTTCAGCTGCTTGACGACACTGTCCTTGAAATTAGAAGAACTTGTCAGCCAGCACACTAACCTGCAACATGATTGCATCTCATGTTTTTCTGTATGCCACAAAGCAAACAAGCATTTACAAGAACCAAGAACGCTGCAATCGTGTCCAGTTTTTCAGCAGATATTTCTGACAAATATTGACTCGGTCTATGTTTCGATATCATCTGCTCTCTTGACAGTCACATTGCTGCACCATGTCCAACGCTGCAAACAGTAATGAAAAGTAACAGCCTGCACCGTTTTCAGGCGTCACACAGCGTGAGCTAATTTGATTGAATCCTGTAAGCATAGATCAAGCTGTCAAAATCGCTGATATCATTGATGCTGACAGGTTTCGTCTAGGCAGTTGCCAGGTAGACGCAATAAGGACGATTACAATGAATTAGTCTGTTTGTTCTGTGAGACTGACATGTCAACCAGGGCGCTTTGGCTCAAAGAATTGCTGCTCAACTCAACTACTGCCCTTTGACAGGAACGTTCTTGGCTTTTGCACTGAACAACAAACTCTTCATCCTGCTCAAGTCACTGCCATTTGGCCGAGTGAACCCAAAGTTGACATAGTCTAGAGTCCGTTCCCATTCAGTGTCACCCTTGGGCCCGGCTACAGTCAGCATGCTCTCAGCCTCACGGTTGTCTTTCTCTCTCTGGGATCTTCTGTTGTTGCGCTTCTGCAGAAACACCACCACATGAGATGCAGGTGTTAGCGTATGATGAGCTCCGTTTAGGTGCACAGAAACAACAGCAGAGTGCACAAGACTTTTGTGCCCTCTTGACCCAACATCTTGCTGGGCTGAAGCAACAATTGCCAGACATGCTGAGAAGCAACAGACACAAAGCCAAGCATAGCACATACTCGACGCAATGCCCTCTTGACCCAACATCTTGCTGGGGTGGAGTCCCATGGGGCACATTTGCCTGCCACAACATGACTGCAGGTTGTACCAGACTGCCAACAGGAACATGTGACATGCACCACACCAGCACTGCAGTTACAGCATCCAGGGCAAGGAGTCAAATACCTCATAGAACTGCTCCAGATAGGAGGCAGCTTTCTGGACTAGCTCTGTCTTGGTTGCCCTCTCCTTCTCCTCCTGCTCACTCAGCCTCTTGCGCAGCTGCTCCCGCACTGCAGCTGCCTTTGGATTCTCGCCATTGCCTGCGCTCCCCTGCAATCGACATGGCAGTCGCTAGTAGATAATCTGTGCTCTTACTCATACTCATGGCTGCGGTCCGCTAGACATGGATAATAGATATGGAAGACATCAGTAGATAGTGTGTGCTCATCAGTAGATGGGATAAGCTTTTGAGAAGAGACTCATGGCTGCGCTCTCGTGCAATAGATGTGGCAGTCATCAGTAGATAGTGTGTGCTCATTAGTAGATGCTATGACATTATTAGTAGATACTCATGGCTGAAAGAAAGGGATCACAAGGGCACAAAGGAAAATGGTAGCAATCAGGCATCAAGAAGAAAGCCCATGCATGTAGACACCAGGACATGCAAGCTTCTCTGCTGCTAGTGCAGATAGTTTCAGTTTGTGCTTTGCCAAACGCAGCTTTTATAAGCTTTTTGTCTCAAGTGTGTTCATGAGCTTCATGATGATGTGAGTGACAATATGCAACTGCATGCAGACAGTGCTAACAAATCATTTCAGTTGACAGAAGCTTGATTTGCGACCTGAACCTTCCATGCGTTTGCTGATCGCTGCATGAGTGAGTGGTTCCGGCAATGAGTTATGACTGACACAATTTAGCGCTTGACCACAAGCTGATGACTATAAACGCCATTGCAGAAACCCAAACTTTGAGATGCACAGACAGATACAGAAGAGGGCAATAATGCTGGCTGTGCTGCTTGTTTCCCTTGGCCGGCAATCCCAGCTCCCTGAATCAGATCATGATTTTCATGCGATTAGACGGTAGAGCGCTGCCTGGACTATAATCCTACAACACATATTCTTGTAGTACCAAAGAAATGCTTCCAGGCTCACCTTCCTTGCACCTTGTGTTGCCGTGTCTGCATTGTCAGCACTTGCCTTACTCATGTCACAAATGCAAACCCTAAAAGGGGCTTGGAAATGAGAATAAGGCCAAAATTTGGCCTGAGCTGGTATTGCAAGACCACTCCCGTGTTTGAAGGACTTGTCTCCGGACAGGACTTGTATCTTCTCTACAGGGATGTTCTCTGAAAAGAGCCACAATGTATGTGTGGAAGCATACGGGCCTACCAAGGCAGGTACAGAAGTGTTGCCGTTCTCCAATGGAGCGTTGCTGAAGCTCCCGCCAAGCCCGCCGCCAAGCCCACCACCGCCGCTGCCCAGTCCGCCACCGCTGCCGCCAAAGGAGCCACCACTCCCGCCAAATATAGCGCTATTTCCGCCCTCCAGGGGTCCAAAGTCTTGGTTGCCATTGCTGTCAGCTTGCGCACCAGCCTGGACAACACAGCAGTTCACCATTGATATCAACTCACACCTCTGGCCAGAGTTGCTGATTGCATACACATGTGGTGCAGTCATCTGTTTGGCTAGATGTGTAAGCACACAGTGTGAGGTGAAGACTGACGCATCCCCATATCGGGCATGTGTCCTTCCGCTTTGTTGTTGCTGCAATTGCATTTACACTGAAACCACCATAGACCTGAACCAGCTCTTTCAGCTGCATTGTAGGGTAGCAACTGGGCCTCACTTGTAGCCTGCACAGACTTGCTGAGCATAAGAGTCATTTCTGTGAATGATGCGCCTCCTTCTGTTCGCATGCAAGAACATTGTGTATGCAAGTGAGCAAGTGGAAACGTACACAGCAGACTAGTTGCAGCAGTTGCAGTATGCTGCTATCAGCAGATGTATGTCCATGGTCAGCCATGGGCATAGATTTGCATGCAAACAAATAAGCTATTGCTTGCTTAACGGCAACAGTCAGCTCCTTTCTCCTTGTAGAGGCTCCCAGTATGACACCCAATGGCATTGACGTTTGCTCTGCTTTCGCATGCAAACGCACACAGTATGGCATGAGCAACAGACCTGGTAGGTGAGTCACTCTACATCATGTGCTATCAGCCAATGCTGTGCCAATGCTGAAAGCGTGTGCAAATGAGTCAGGAATGGCATGATCAGCAAACCTGGTAGGTGCAGTAATCTACATCACACGCTATCAGTTGATGCTGTGCATGAAAGTGTAAGCAAATGAGTGGGCAATGGCATGTGCAGCAGACCTGGTAAGTGCGGCCATCAGCAGCAGGTACAGGGTTTTCAGGCTGCCCCTGCCCAGCAATGGGCACCTCCCAGTACTGCCCTGACTGCACAAACTCAAAGCTGGGCTGGGCACCGTCTTCAGCGCTGATGTCGTACACCTGCAATGCATACAAACAGTTATTTAAGGTGCCCAGCTCATGTTCCAGGGTTTTGGGTGAACTCGTGGTCCAGGGTTTTTGGTGAGCTCGTGTTACAGGGTTTTTGATGAGCTCATGTATGTCTGGGAGCTTGATGTGAGCAGCAAATGTCAACCCTGTACTGCAGCCTGTACCAGCAAAGTCTGCAGCAAGTATGCAAAGACCACCAGAAACTGCAAGCCTGAAGCTGGACAATAGGGAAGACTATACACAGCGTTCCTGTGACCCAGTCATCTGTGCACATTACAGCATGCTATACAGCAAAGCAAAAGGTTGATAGTGATATGACGCAGTTTACCACAGGCACCTGTCCTGCAAGCTAAACGGGTTCCTAGGTTAACTCAAGCCAAGTACAAGTCATAATGCCAATGCAGTGACCTGGCAGGGAGGCAGCAAGAGGAGGAGAAGAAGACGCGAGATATGTCAGCCATGGTATTATGTGCGCTGAAGCTATCTGTGAATGTCCAGATGCCCTTGCATGCCTTCATTAGAGTCTGGAAGTGTCCAGATGCCCTTGCATGCCCTTGTTAATATCAAACAAGAAGCATGTTTCATGCGAGGGGGTGCACCTTGTCCCAGTTGTTGGCCTGAGGGTCAAGGTTGGCTGCAGCAAAGTGAGCTGTCAGCAGTGGGTAGGCACCCATCCAGCACCCAATTCTGATAGCACTGCACCCAGTGATTGTGGGCTGTGTGCAGCAGTAAAGCCCTGCAGCATCAGCGCACACATAGTGATGCAGTGTCTACAAGCCTTGCCAGTGCTGCGGCGGCAATTGATGCCATTGCGGTACTGCACCCAGCAACAGTGGGCTGTGTGCAGCAGCACGACCCTGCAGCCCAGACACACATAGTGATGAAACGTTTACAAGCCTTGCCAGTGCTGCAGCAGTGGTATGCAACTGCAGCAGTGCACCCGGCGAGAGTGGGCTGAATGCAGCAGCACGTCCCTGCAGTGTAGACACACACAGCGATGAAGCGTCACACAGCATTGTCAGTGTAGTTCCCGTTGGATGCAGCTATGGCACTGCAGCCAGAGACAGCGGGCTGTGCAAAGCAGTACAGCCCTGCAGCGCAGACACACACATTGATGAAGCACCTATAAGCCTTGCCATTGCTGCAGCACTTGTATGCAACTGCAGTACCGCACCCAGTGAGAGTGGGCTGTGTACAGCAGTCCAGCCCTACAGCCCAGATACGCACACTGATGCGGCATTCAGTAGCACTGCAGCGATGGAATGCAGCGGTGGCTCTGCATCTGGTGACAGTGTGCTGTATGCAACAGTAAAGCCCTGCAGCGCAGAGACACACACAGTGATGAAGCGTCTACAAGCCTTGCCAGTGCTGCAGCGGTTGGAAGCAAATGCAGTACTGCACCCAGTGAGGCTGGGCTGTGCGCAGCAGCACGACCCTGCAGCGTAGACACCAACAGTGTTGCAGCGTCACAGGGTTGTCAGTGCTGTAGCAGCTAGGCGCAGCTGTGGCACTGCAGGCAGTGATGCTGGGCTATGTGCAGCAACACAAACCTGCAACGCAAGCATGTCAAGCAATGCAATTTTCCTAAGCGTGGCAAGCTGTGGGTGGTCAGCTAAGGCACAGACAGGGCTTGCAATGCAGCATCAAACCTTGCACCTCATGATCAGCAAACAGGAAGGTGATGTTTGAGACAGATGCTGGAGCAAAAAGCAACAGCAAAGACTCTTTGTGATCCTTCAAAGCACCAAGGCATGAATCAAAGCATGGATCAAAGCACAAGCGTGTATTTGCATTTGTACTGCAGCATTGCCAACTGTGCTTGTTGTCCCAGGGGATCCTGCTGTGGGTCAAATGCGCAAGGTAGACAGCACTTTTCGTCGCCAAGCTCTTGTCTGCCATGCAGATTTGCCACACAGCAGGATCTCGCGCTAGCACAACAAGTATACACATGCTTGGCTGTACAGTATTTGCCGATGCAGATGTTGACTGTGCAAGGTGTCTTGCGCTCACCAAATTCAATGTCTTGGCAGCTCTTTGCCTGGAACTGCTGACATGCGACTGTAACCTGACTGCTTTGAACGTTGTTGAAGATGGCTGGACCATCTACAGGACCTGCAGCACAGGCATGTAGCATTTGCCCAAGATGCGAAGCAGTGATTTACCCTACTCTTACTGTCAGTAACTGGGTACTTCAGAATGCTTGTGTATGGCATATGTCACATCACATCTGTATGCTTAACACTCTTGAAGATTGTGCACTATGTATTGCATATTGGATACTACATATGGTACCCCAATGATGTGAACAACACACGCATAAAACCTGACTTTACCTATGAAGATTTTGCAGTTTCTGCAGGCTGTCACCTCTACCTCTGAGGTGTAGTCAAGCAAATAGACTCTGCAGGAGCCACAGATATTGTCAGTACCATGTCCAGAGTGTTGTAAGCAACCCCAGTAGTTCAGTATCTTGACAGACACTCACGTGCAGTCTGTCAAGTTCTTCAGGGCAAAGCTTTCCCTGCAGTGCAGCATAGCAACCTCCGTTTTGCACTGCGAAAAAATGCTGACGCTTCTCTCAAAAGCAGCTGGACTAGCGTTGACCTGCACTTACCCACTTAAACTGCCTGGTTCTTTGGTCAAGGTCTGTCCAGTCAAGTCAGTGAACTCGAAGTCCGACATTCTGCATATTGCATCACTACTGAGAGCTTGCGACCGCCCAGAGACGAGCGCTTACGTTTTTGAAGCATGGCAGGGAAGCAAAACAGCTGATGCAGCAGTGATGCTGACCTGAATCAGTGATGTGTGGTGACTTCAGGCTCTTTGCGCGCAGTCCACCGTCTCGCTGGTTTGTGCCTTCTCAGATGTATTGTAGCACGAACAGTTGGGTTCCGATCACGCTTTCACCGCTGCGCATCGCGGTGCTTCCCTGATCGTGACTTCATGCATGGCTTCCAGGTACTCTTCTTCATCGAGGGGCAGCATGGCTCAATGCTTCTGTTGTCAATTCTGTTGTGAACATCGCGAAAATGCAAGTCACATGTAACGGTTGGTGTATACACTGCACGAGATGCATGCTCATTCAAGCAGCTGCACCCGATCCGCATGGGCAGCATGCCACTGAGCAGCTACAGGCACAATGAACCTCAGGGCCTGTGCTTTTACTGTTGTAAGAAGTTGCGATCACAGTGCTCGTGATGACAGGGTTTACAAATGAAATGGCGGTATGTTACATGACTTGGCTGCAGCAGATGACGCCGTTCGCGACTGGAATGCCTGGAACATTTATTGCAATACTTATGTGTCAGAAATTTCACCATAAAGCCAGACTGGCTTGAAACTGATCCAAACCACTTCTAAACAACAAAGATTGAGCACACAATCAAATAGCAGTACTCCAGCATAAATAGCTATAGCTGTACACATTGAGAGGAAGCAAAAGAATATCACTACACTAGTGGCCCCAGCAGCTTGACAAACCACTAGACTTGGTCTCAAGACACACAAAGAGCAAAGGTATACAAACTAAACACGTACTAAACCACAAACTCATCAGCCGACAGTCAGCTTCTTGACCTTTTCCAAAGCTGCCGCAGCACCAGAGGACACCTGGTCAACAAGACTTTGAGCACTGTCACTTGTGCCAATTGCAGTCTTGTTGGCATTGCCATTTGAGGCTGAGTCCTGTGACTCCCCATCATGCAAGCGGATCTGGTTGATCTCATAGTCTTGTGGCAAGAAAGGGTAGTCTGTGTAGCCCTTGACCTGATCAGGACTGTAGAATGTGCTCCTGTCGTACTTGGTTATAGGTGCATCTAGCTCGAACCGCCTGGGCAAGTCAGGGTTTGCAATCCAGGGCCGCCCATAGCACACCAAGTCTGTGTGGTCTGTCTCAATGGCTGTGATACCATTTTCTCTGTCATACCTGTATCAAGCAGATGTGTAGGAGTGAGATTGAGGCATGCAAGTTGCAGCGCTGTGGACAGCCATTCAGTCAAAACTCCCTCTGCAATGCTAGCCAGTGTTGGGCAATCAACAGGCTCAGGCTAACTTTGACATCTGAATCTGTGCTGAGACAATATGCTGCACAAATGAGCAGATGACATGCACTGGATGTACGACTACACATCTGCACAGGCGTGCCTGACAGCAGCATGTGATTGAGCCACCTACAAGGCAACAATCATGCAGATCGTGGCACTGGCACTTACCCTCCAGCAGCAATGAAAGCAGCGTTTGACAGCTTCTTGAAGGGCTTCAGGCTCTTGTCTGAGTCATCCACCTCAATCACGTTCATCTGGCGGCCAATACGAGGCTCGACCATGTGGATGTACAATAAGTTGAACTTGTTGAGCTCCTTCAACAGGTAGTTGTATAGCGCATATGGATCTGCAGGCAACAAGACATTTTTACAAAGTAGTTCAGGGGTAGTAAATGGTCATCAGAGCTGTGGCACAAAGCCAGTCAGGTGCTAATGCAGCTATTCCGCACATGATGTGATGACTGCGCATGACCAGGACGTCTAGAGGGAGCACTCTAGAGCGAGCAGACAGTGCGCATCAAGAAATGTGAAGCGGTGCTGCAGCATGCTAAATTGACACTAGCTATAGATGGCATGCTTGCAGCAGTAACAATGCTGAGAATGTAGATCACTTGCACCGTGCACGTCAACAAGTGCTACAGAGTGCATGCCACAGCAGGTGACAGCAGACACGCAGTGAGGGGCTGCATGAAGCAAATGACTGGTTGCAGGATGAAGTACTCACCACTGTCATTGGCTCCATAGAATTCAGTGAAGGGTGACAGTCTGATGCCCACTATGTCTGACCCAACCTCGTCAACAACAGCCTTGACAACCTCTAAGCACAGCCTGCACCTGTTCTGAATGGAGCCTCCGTACTGGTCTGAATCAGCAGAAGCAAACGTGAGCAATGCCAATCACTACATATGAGTGACAGGCAATGGCCAAGTTGCTGCTGCTGCTGGCGGCAGCAGCAGCACATGTGACAAGATTAGCATCTTTTTGCAAAATTCAGCACAAGGCTGACCATCCATGTATGAATCCCACAAAACAGCACAGTCATGTAATGAGTTGCATCACATTGCAGACTCTACTGAATAGCTGATCAGGCATTGCATTGTGTAAACTAGACCTCAACAAGCGCCAATCAGGGGCTCAAAGAGACATGCTGCATGTATATGCCAAACCACAACTTGCTGATCAACAAAGAAGGCTACAGCTGCTACGATGAGATACAGAAGTGCAAACAACACCATGTGCAGCGCTCCAGCTTCAACAGCGAGCGATTACCTGTCCTGTCATTGATGCCATCCTTCAGAAACTGGTCAATCAAGTAGCCATGGGCGCCATGCACCTCCACACCGTCAAAGCCAGCCCTGATTGAATTCCTGGCCCCAATACGGTACAGCTCGACAATGCCTGGAACCTCAGAGGCATCAATAGCTCTAGGTGGAGGCATCTCCTCAAAAGGCTTCTGGCTCTTGCCGTCTGGGCTGAAGACTGTGAAGTCCTTGCCGGGGATTGGCTTATTTGTGCTGGAGGGCATGGGCTTGCCACCTGGCTGATAGTCTGCAGCAAAGCTGAGTGCTAAGAGACATCTTGAGACAGGCATGCTGCCGTAAACAAACATTCTGGACCTATAAGAGGGCAAACAGATTTTGGCACCATGCAAGCACACTGATACAGTGCTGAGAGACTGCTCTCAACGCAACACAGATGCAGAGGCATGTCATGTCCCAGGCTTTCATCTTTACTGGTTATTGCATTGTACATGCAGAGATTGCAGTGTGCTGCAGTCTCTACACAAAAGGGATGTGCATTGACTGCAGTACACTGCAAAGATGGCAGTGACCACAATGTTGGAGCATTGCTCTAGAGCAGAAGAGGAGTTACCAACTGAGGTGGCACGGCCCACATGCCACAGCTGCAGGAAGAATGGTGACTTCTTGGCCTGTACTGCCTTGACAATAGGCTTCCAAGCTTCTACTTGCTTCTCTGTGTAAATGCCAGGCACATTTGGATATCTGCACAGTACACAAAGGGTCACACGAATGCAAAACATCTCAGTATTGGTTTGTGAAGCGCGTGCAGGTCAGTTCCATGCAGATAACAGGTTAGCCTAGGCCTGTGAAGAAACGCCCACAGAGGGAACTCACCCATGGGCTTCCACACAGATGCAAGTCGCCTCAGACAGCACAAGGCCACCGGTCGCGCGCTGGGAGTAGTACTCGGCCGCTGCCGGCTGAGGAACACCTCCCAACGCTCGGCATCTGGTCAGAGGCGCGTACACCATGCGATGCGGCAGATCGAACTTTCCCAAGACGAAAGGCTTCATCAGGGGCAGTACATCGTGACCTTGTGCGGTAGCATGCGACGTTGTTTGCTTCAGCTGACTGCCTTGATGCGGGTAGCTGCCTTCCAGGCCGTCGCCGTGGCCCTGACCGTGACTGGGTTTTGTGATGGGAGCCATCGTGACTTGCTACAAGCTGTTTAACACTGTCGCAGTACAAGAACGAGCGCAACGAAAGTTTGTTGTGCGATTTGGAATGCACGTACAGGAGTGCTATGTGGAGTAGCAGTGCGGAAAGCGTACCGCATTTGTGCCCTGGCAGCCCCTCGTAAAGCATTGCATGATGCAAAAGCATTTGTTGATTATGAGTCACGATTGCAGGAACAAGGGAATTTGGTGCAAAACGCCCTGTGGCGGGGCGCGTCTGACCTCGTTTGCCCTTGAGCTTTTGTGCTGATAGGTCACGGCCTTGACCGCGCCTGGCTTCGCAAGCAACTCGCCGGGACCTGCTTGCTGAAGGCTGCCGTGTGTACAGTCGTTTTGTTCCCGAGCAGACTGTCTCTGCCCCCTCCTGCTCCCGCCGGGACAGCATCACCAACGGCGTTGACCAAAGTGGACACCTGCCGCTCACTGCTTGTGCAGGGGCCTGATCGTCCAAAGCTGTCGCCAATCCTGACTTGCCGTTGATCACAGAGTTCGAGGCTTCACCGAGGTGAGTAGTCGAAGCGTCCCCTCCCGTGCGCAGGCCGTACGGTCCTTGAATGCAACTGCCTGTTTTGCCATACTGAGCACGCGCGACCTTTAAGCGACATAGGCACACACTCGACATTGTCGAGCAGCAAGATATCTTCGTATTGCGTGTGACGCTTCAGCTTCTGGCCTCTTCAGTTCCAAGTATGCTGCAGGGCCTGTTGTACAGCAAACCATGCCTGCAGCTACGCCTGGCATGATTGACCCTGATGGTCCATGGCGACCCAGCACATCTCAGCGCAATGCACATTTGTCCTCACAGTACTATCCTAGTCACCCAGCCATGGAAAGGGTATGTGTGAATGCTCTGTTCAGTGCCACTGTTGGCATATACACATTGCGGTGTTGTACTGCCCATAACTTCTGCTGCTAAGCAGTGTCAGACGACTGCTGCAGCATTCTTATGCATCTCTCATGCATGACTCCACTTTGTCAAGAGAAAGCGACCTATGCTTGTGCATGCCTGCAGCCTCATACTGCCAGCATACTGCAAAGGCCTTTGTATGCGCCATCAAGGCATAATGAGGAGTCCTTGGACAGGCAGGCTGCAGCGGACCAGGCGGCATATGAGCGAAAGGGCAACATGTACTGGCCGCATGCTGGTCACCACCGACATCATCACACTGTAAGCTTCACATGTGCAATAGGAATGCTGTCCATACAGCCCTACTGCAAGCTTCACATATGCAAAGCATGCAGAATGCACTATTGCAGGTGAGCTTCACTTGCGTAAAGCACACAGTACACACCGTCCCAACATGAGCATGAGATATGCAAAGCACGCAAAACACACCATTCTTTATATGCTTCACATGTGTACAGCCTGGGTTTACACCTCACATGCAGGCCAGCTACACCCGTGTCATATTATGCAACATCAAGCACCTGTCACACATCTGACAAGCCACCCCTGCTACTTCATGTAATGCGCCTCATACAGCAAGCCTTGTTGTGACCCATCTGGAACCCTGAATTATGCTGTGACGTTGTATCTGTGAAAAGGAGATTGTTGACAGTACTACGCTACTGACCTGGTTGCATTTATGGTGCTTTGGGGCAGCAGCATGGCAAAACAAGAATTGTGTCAAGCGCTTTTTACATGTACACTAGAAGTTCTCATCACTGTCATCACTCTCATTGTTTCGGGCAGGTTGGTGAAGGCGCTTATCAGGAGGGCAGCTACCTAGGAGGCCCGCAGCAGCCTTGGGGCAGGGCACAGGGACAGTACCAGGGCCACATGGGCACCTTCAATCCCATCACAGGCCACTACACGCAAGCGCCTAATGACCCTGCCTATGCTAGGTCAGTGCATGACTTTGTCCCGTGATTGCAGCAAGCGACATATTACAATCACGTGTCATAAAACACGCACAGCCTTGCATGCACTTTTATCATACGTGCCCTAGTGCCATCATTGCATCAAGTGTCTGGTGTACATAGGGTCACAATGGAGACGTGCATGCCCATCAAAGCAATCCTGTGGCGTTTTACCTCAGTTCCTGGTCATTTTTGTGTCAAGTGATCTGTCAGATTGGTTCTGTACACACCTAGCTGGGACCTAGCCTGTCTTTATTGCATACCAAAACAAGACTGTGAATGTATGGTGTGGCTTGAGGTGATTAGGCCAGCTTTTTACCTGAGACCTTGAACAAGTCTTGTATGCATACACGCAGAACCAAGCTGCATGATTGCTGTGACCTGAAGCCTGATATGTCACTTGCATCCTCTCGCATTGTTGCCACGAGCTGTAAGCTTTTCAATTCTCTTTCCTGTCAGGGAGAGCTTTCTGCCTGGGTCCAAAGCCAGAGGGCACAATTCTCAGCAGGAAGCAGCTTATGGCCCTGATAGCATTGGCAAGTATGACCCCATCCTGCACAAGTGGATTCTGGAGCCAGACCAAGAGAAGTGGCAAGCCAGAGAGAGGGCGCATGCCAATGAGGTCGCTTTCTGCTGCATTTGCACAAAAGCTTTTATGTTTTGGCTTGCCTGTCTGATGCATCAGATGAAGATGGACCAACAATAAGCAGCCATGATGCGAAAAGTGCATGCTGAGCATCTTATGGTCACAGCTTTGGCATCAATGGTTGACATGTATGCTGCACACTTTTTGAACTCTAGCTTGCTTGATGCTTCACTTGGTGATTGGGGCTAAATCAGTCAGCCTAGAGGACAGCTATGGTCGCCAGCCACAGCTCTGGCGCTGCTTTGTACAGCATGAGCTTTGCAGCCATTATCCTAAAGCTTGCTCAAGTGGTCACCAGCAAGCTCACAATTCTGCAGCTTTTACAAGCAAGCATAACAGATCAGGGCAGGATGCTGACAGACTCTGCCGTTGGCTTCAGGTGGGCATTAAGATGGAGGGCAGGCCCTACCATGTGCACCAGGCCCAGGGCACATATGACCCCATCACTAATCAGTGGCTTCATGCCTCTGCTGGCACAGTCGCACAGACTGCAGGGGACAGATCTCGCCAGGATGAGCATGACTGGGCCTCCAACAAGACAGGTAATAAAAGGCTATTTTTGCCTCTTGTGAAATGGTATCATTTGGAGCATGCGACAATCATACAAAACTGACTTGAACAGCCTTCAAGGCTCAGACAGCCTTAATGGAGACAGGCGCACGGCTGCCAAATTGCCTGCTGTACACATTTGCAGTGATGCAAGAGCCTCGCAGTGATCCTTCTTCTTGCAAGCTTCAGCTCGTTCTGAAGCTTTTCAGAGCAAGGACCGCTTTGATTGTGAACAACTTGTCAGTTTGTATCACAAGGAGACACTCAACTCTCTCTGTGGGTGGCCTTGACCCTGCCTGGCATGGACGCACAGTCTCCAAGTGGGATGTTGCAGGGCGGCAGTGCAGGAGCCACAATTTACAGCATGGGCTGTATGTTTCCATCAGAGAGTAAGTCTGCAAGGTCTTGAATGTAGCGCTGCAGGCCGGCAGTGCATGAGCCACATCACATGGCCTGGGATGCCTGGTTCCAAATGTACAGCAATCAAAACTGGCATGTTACGTGCACCTTTATCAAAAGATAAGTTGGCAACCATCAAGCTGAAAGAAACACTGCAGGGCGGCAGTGCATGACTCACAACACACGGCATGGGGTGTATGATCCCATCAAGAACATCTGGCAGGTGCCGCCCTCAAATGTTGAAGAGCATGATGAGCAGATGCGCTTGAAGGCGCATGGCCACATTCCCATAAAGCGCAAGGTGCCCACGTCACCCAATGTTGGGGTGTATGACCCTGTCAGGTGAGCGAGCCCTTTCGGCTGTTTGCTTTTTACTGCGCCTGCCTGCCTGTGTTTGAACATGCTGAGCAGATGCGCTTGAAGGCCACTTTCCAATCAAGCACAAGGTCCCCACGTCACCCAATGTTGGGGTGTATGACCCTGTCAGGTGAGCGAGCCCTTTCGGCTGTTTCCTTTTTATTGCGCCTGCCTGCTTGCCTGCCTGCCTGTTTTTGAACATGCTGAGCAGATGCGCTTGAAGGCACATGGCCACGTTCCAATCAAGCACAAGGTCCCCACGTCACCCAATGTGCGGGTATACGACCCTGTCAGGTGAGGCTTGCGACAAAATACTATTTGTGTGTGCCTGTCTGTCTCTCAGCATGACAGGTATATGCACCTGAAGGCACATAGCCACATCACCATCAACCGCACTATGCCCACATCACCCAATGTGGGGGTGTATCACCCTGTCAGGTGCAAATTTGGCGAGCTGCTATCTGAGACTTGCCTGCCCAACAGGATCAAGCCACCAAGAATATTAATTTGTTTGTCTGCATTGCAGTTTTTGTGTGGCATACATTGCCGATGCTTGTGCAACATGAGCTCTGACTGCTGAAGGTCAGCAAGCAAGGCAACTGTTGTGTTGTATGTACGCAGCCTCACAAAATGATGATGCACTTTAAACAAATTGATACTTGACCCTGAGATGTTGTCTTCGCAGGAACGATTGGTTGGTGTTGCCCCAAAACCAGCGCATTATTGGCGGCCTGACCTTCCAGCCTCGCACTCTGTTCTGATGCACAACCACTCTTTCTGCTCAACGCGTTATGGGCAACATGCACATGAGCTGTGCGCAATCTGTGTCATATCAAGCTCTTGTTTCGTTTACAAAGTCAGTTTCTCAATACATTTTTGTGACAAGGTGTTTTTGTCAACTGCCCTGAAATCATCAGCCCTGCTGTGCAAACAGACCGTCACTGGACTGCCAGCAGCATTGTCACAGCAAGAAGATTGTGTTTGCATGGCGCCTTTAGTATCAACTAGAAGCAACCTGCGCATGCCTTCTGTATCAGTGTGCTCTTGGCAGACATCTGCTTGACACTGCTGCCTCAAGCTTATGTGTGGCGCTCTGCAATCGTGACTGCTTGTGCAAGCCCTGGATCAAACTTGCAAAACACTAAACATGTTCTTTTGCACATTGAAGCTCACATGTTGCAAATTTCAGACTTGCTGAAATTCTGCTGTGGTCTGACAACATTGTGACCATCATGCTACCATGCACGCATTGGCGACAAGACTTGTGCGTCCTGACCTGTACATGCTGGAACATGCTGTGCAACCTGCGTTGAGAGTCAAGTTGAGACAGAAGAGCCCTCAGCCCCTGGCGAGGGGCGATACGGGGCGATACCCAGCTCAGTAACCCTTCCCTGCTCGGTAGAGCCAAGCCGATGCGCAAGTCTTCAGCTCGTCGGTCTCGTGCTCTCTTGTCGACGCTCGGCTGTCTTGTTTGTGATCTGTGCGCGCTCCCTTGAACTCGCAGCCCCTTCGGTCAGTTCGAAAACTGCGACCCTGATCCAGCTTCGAGCCTCGAGCAGCACCACAACGCACGACGCTGCACACGCCACGAGGAGCTCTTTGCTACCAAATTTGAGAGGCTGCGTAGCCTCAACAATCCCGCTGAGTATTCGATATACGCGTTGGCATCTGCACGTCGGAAGGCATAGCTTTGCACTCCGCAACAAGGGCAGGCATAAACGTCGGGGGCTTGCTCACTGGCATGAGGCAGCATCTCGACGCACTCAGGACGCGAGTGTAAGCTGTTGATATGGAAGACGCATTTGCAAGAGACGCAGCTGAGGTGAGGCACGGCTGACTTTGACTGATCGTACCGAAAGCTCACAGCTGCGGCGAGCAGGACGATGTCAGGCTTCCTGATTTCGCAGGTGGTGAGGCTGCTGAATGTTGATCCGGAAGTTGGACTGTCTGACGCCGAAGTCTCGGAGGTAGCTGTTTGTCTTGCTCTGCCTTTCCTGCTTGGCCAAGCAATCTTTCAACAAGGCCATATGTGCAGGCTCGTGCCAAGTATGGTAGCAATGAGCAGCCAGCAGAGCAAGGTACATCTGCACAGCACCACTTGCCAATTGCCAGCAATGCTGCAGCTTGTGCAAAGCAGCATGACGTTACAAGCTGCATGGCATGGTGCAGGAACGCCATTCTGGAAATTGGTGCTGAAGCAATTTGATGATCTGCTGGTCAAGGTCAGCATCCGCCTCTCGTCACCATGCATGCACACCTCAGTGCTTCACCAGTCATTGTACTCACTGCGCTCACACAGAGCAGTAACTTGACAGCACTCGCTCCATGTTCCATGGAGAATGCAAACGCCTTTTGCTGCAGACCTTGAGCATGCTTCAGCACTGACAGCACTGACAGCATTCTCTCGTGGTACTCACTCATTGTCTGTTGTGGACGCAAGTGCCTTTTACTGCACATCTCAATCATGCTATAGCACTCGCTGCATTTACTTACAGCACTCACTCAGTTCCTTTCAGTTACGACCAATCCGGTTGCTGCAGATCTTGGTTGTGGCAGCTGTGGTGGACTTTGCCATAGCCCTGATCAATGGAGAATCTGGCGCCAAGTAAGCCTTTCACAGAATGCTTTGCCAAGTTTTCCATGCACCCATGTTTCACAAGCAGGCTCCAATGCTTCAGTTCCCTGATCTCAACAGGCAAAGAAAGTTGTTCTGCTGCGCTGCAGTGCGTTTGTGGAGCCTGGAGTCATTGTCATGATTCTCATTGCTAACGGTATGCAGCACACAACGCACCCCTGCATTAACTCACCTCATGTTGCATGGCTTGACTGCAGCGTAGTTGATCACTTGATGTGCTTGCTAGACATATTTGATATGTGCTTTGAGCCAAAACGCCTAATGCATCACGTCTGACTACCTACTTTGGACTGTCACTTCTGTTGAATGAATGGCTTCAGTGTCTCAACTGCTGTGCAGCTACTGTGGGAGTCATCACTGAGACAAATGCTGAGAAGGCCATAGAAGAGTTAAAGGCTTACGAGGTCAGTGCAAAGTGGGGCATCCATCATCAATCTTTTGCAAATCATCATGAAATCAAGCACACTTCAAACTGCGCAGCCTCTGTCGTCAGCCTGTCTGCAGAACTGCCAGCTTAGCTTATCAGCAGTTGCGACATAATTGATGCAGGCTGCATGTTTCATTGAACAGGACCTCTCAGCTGCTCTATGCAATGCTGAACTTGCTGTATGTTCACAATATTGAGGCATCAAATCTGGCATGCTCCCCTTGATCTCGTGACACGAGGCTTGGCAAATCACATCATGCATGACATAGTTGAGGGCTTTGGCATCATTTGCAACTGTTGCAGTCTATATTGGTACCCGCCTTGCACTATGGCTGTGAGATTTGGGGTATGCACAGTCCTAGCGCA